>VWYH01002285.1:0-13061 GCA_013399365.1 Pampusana beccarii | reverse complement strand
CCCAGAAACTGAAAATAAAGGTATAAAAGAAATTCACACAATAATGTATGGGCGTTAACATACGGGTGGAAATTTCTCTGGGGATAATTATGTGACTATATTCATAACGCCAAGGATGCTTTGATACATTAAAACAAATTATCACAATAATGTTCTTGAGCATTTCATTACTGTCAGGACTCAGGAGTGTATATACTTAAGAGAGGGATGAGAGAGGCCCATATGTCTTTGCAAAAATAAGCCTTCTCCCTTCAGACTGCAGGCAAGCTGCGGAAGCCCTGTGTGATGGAGGTGCTTACATTAGATGTGTTTACTGGAAACTTCCAGTTTCAAGAGCAGAAAACTACACAAAGTGTGCTGACAGGGGAGCAGCCTGTGTGGTTAGCCAGGATAGCTAGAAGAAGTAGCATTACTGACAGTGAAACAATCAAAACCTCCTGAGATTTGCAGGACTTCTATATTTTTAAAAAGGACAATCTAGCACACTTTGAAACAGCCTTTGCTGTGGTTCAGAAATATACCTGCGAACCTCCATGGTAAGTACAAGTGAGCACACCTTGGAGAAGGGAAGTTTCCCAGCCCAGTCAGAGAAATTTCTCCCAAAGGTTCCCTTGGCTTGCTGGCAGACTCTGGCATGGAGCCCCGGGTGTCCTTGACAAATTCTCCAACACATTGGGCTCAGTATGTTGTTGCTCCTTGTGGAGACACCAGAAGCAATCCCACCAGCAAGGCTGTGCTCTGAAGTGGGCTCAGGCTGCAATGCCCATGCCTGTTTCCCAGGACTGCCATTTCCCAGCTGGAATTAAACTTCATATGGTTCAAATTTTTATGCCTTTGATTTTTGATTATTTTTTTTTCCTCTCGTACTGAAGCTAATGTCTAATCCTTTGACCTCTTGCATTGCGTCTCTTCCTACACGGCAAACCACTACCCTAATGATTCACAGTTACTCGTGGTATAGAAGCATCCGTGGGGATACAGGGATTTACAGAAAAACCATCAGATTTTCTGGCGTAGTGACAGGGAGCAGAGCTGTGCCCTTGTTTGGGGCTGGCCGTGGCTGCGGTGAGAGTAGGAGACGTCCTGGCGGTGAACGAGCAGGAGGTGTATATTTGGGGAGGCTATATTTGCATTTCCCGCCCCTGGTGAGCTTGTCAGGCAAGCTGGGACCCAGCCTTGGCTTGTGGAAATGATTACAAGGCAGTTTGTACCAAACAAAGATCCCTGCTATTGTGTTGGTTACAAATTTGGCTGCAGTACAGTAATGTTTAGTGGATTAATAATGTCTGCTTTGGGCCTCTCCTACTCCCTTGGCAAACAATTTTCGTGTATAATAAATGTTCTCCTTTAGTCTAAGTGGAAGGGAGCCCAGAGGTCAGAATAGCCATACCTGTGTATCAAGGAGAAGAGGCTCTGGGTTTCCAGATGAGAGATCAGCTTTCTCCCCTCTCCATGCCGGGGTCTTCTGAGACTTCTGCCCTTCTCCACTCTCAGCTCTGCAGGTTGGGTCACCCTGAAATTGCAGAGGGGGCAGCACCAGATGGTCCTTTCCTCAGGAGAAGATCTGCTGGTCAAAAGAGCCACAGTGGGCAGCAAAGGCAGCACAGAGTCCCTGGGACAGGCAGGTATTTGTTGAGAGTTTGGCATTTTGGAAAAGAACAGCACATTTTAAAATTAAAACTTTTGTGAATATATACATAAAACATGCAGAGATAAATATTTCACACCAATGATATTTCACACCAATCACAGTGCATGCTGGGAGGGCATATGAGTCTGAGTAAGTGGCAAATGGTCTTGCATTTGCACAAGAAGCCTGAGAGTTACAAAACCTTTAAAAATCTATATGGTTTATCTTGTATAATATCAGTCTCTTTTGGGAAACAAAACAGTCTGCCCATATTTCATAATATGTGTATTAGAAATACTGGGATATGCAAATATGGAAGTTACATAATGAAAACAAAACTGAATTAAAACTGTTTACAGTCAAAAAATGAGAGAACCAGAACTGCAGCTGGTTTATTGCTACACCACTGACAGGAGTGTGTGCACAACCTGGCTATTGAGGTGCTTGTAATGTTGTGTGGTACCCCTGTTGCCATCTTCCCACTGCTGTTTGTGCCCCTTCAGTATCAGCTAAAACGGAGGCCACCAATCTTGGTTATAACGAAAGAGGAATGTTGCAAGTAGTCTGGTGAAGCTTTATGACAGCAATTGATTGATCAAATTATTAAGAATAACAATCAGCACTTAAAGTCAACTGTCTTTTAGCTTGGGGAGCAGGGCTGTGACAACACTGTTGTGACATGGTGGATGGAGATTCTTTGCTATTGCACGCTGTGACCCAAATGCTGTGGCTGAGCACCTCCCACAAGAAATACAGGTTGTGTCCCAGGTCCAGGTGCCCTCTGATGCACCAGGTGAACCTCACCGGCAGCGTCTCCAGTGAAGGATTTCTTGCTGTTCCTGTATGCTGAGGTCACACGTGTGCGCAGTTGTGGGCAAGATGTAAGAGTTCAGACAGGTCAGGTTAGGCTGGTGTCTGCCATGGTGGAGAAGATAGAGGAGTTTTATCTTGTCTTATCTGAGTAATGCCCTCCCATCTCACTGTTCACTGCTCTGTGTCACTGGCAGTTTTCACAGCAACAAGTAGGTGTTACTTGACCACAGCTCATAAAACAACAAAAAGTAGATATGTATTACAATTTGAAAAGCATCAGAGAAATAACATTATCAAGCAACTTATTTATCACAACGGAAAAGAAAGAGTCCAGTTTTGTGCAGAATATCTAAACTATCTACATGATTTTCTCTGAGCTATGAGACTCAGGTTTGCCTTCAATCCAGATTGACTAAATATAAAATCTATTCCTGGACAATTCTCCTCATTAATCAGGACAGATACATACTTTTATTTTATTTATTCAAGAAGTATGCACAAAAGTTTTCCGAAATTAATTTGTTTGGTACTTCGTACACATTGTTTGGTTGATTTTTCAGGGTGAAAAGGGAAGGAAATCTTCGAAAACTTCTTGCAGTTACGGGGCATTTCTTTATATCTACTTCCTTTTAAGACACTTGTAGAGAATCAGTGGTATGGACTGTGAACACAGCAAAACGGAAATATTGGCGGGACAGACAGCTTTTCAGACTGGAGTTTATATTAGCAATTCAGGAAAAAAAATACAAGTGAGATGTAACCCTGTAAATATATTTACAAATGTATTAAATACAAATACACTTTTGAAATCGGAACCCAAGCATGTATCAGGATTTTGCAAATTAACTTTGTCTTTATAGCAAGTCCTTGCAAACTTCAGGTCCTAAGCCTGAGACAGCAGATATTGAAAATTAACAGCCATGTTTCCTATAGTGTGAAAATGTAGGTGAAATAATATTTTCCTTCAAATATTTTCTTCTCTTTTCTCTTTATTTTTCTCCTAATTGTCTCCATTTGACAGCTATAAAACGTTGTAACCAACCACAAAAAACTATAAAAATGGAAGAGGGAGACTGTAAACAGACCATTTTTGCTCTTAATTTATTTTGCTTATTCATATTCTGAACATGTTTATTTGTTCATAAGATTGCTGTACATGGATAAAAGCACTAGAAAGACTCCCAAGCTATTGGTTACAAATGATTTAAAACTCATTTCTCCTCTAAAAATTAGTCATGTAAAACTGAAGCCTTCCTGTCCACAGATCTACTCATCTCCCTGACTGTATTCAATCATGTCAGCTCTTGAAGAAATCCAGCCCAAACTGAGCAGAAATGCTGTGATTGATCTCAATAGCTCCTGGGACACAGGGTGATTTTAAAGCATTTTGGGGTACTTTTGCTAACTGCCCATCCCCAACAACCCAGCTAACGAGACAGGTTTCTGTTGCTCGTCCCATCCCATGCCCAGCATCACTCACGAGTTCGCCACGGGGCAGCAAAGGGGCCGTGCTGTTTGGGAGGAATGGTTCGCTATAACAACCTGGAAGCCTCAGAGCAGCTTTCGTAGTGGGTTATCAAGTGCCTGAAGGCTTTGTAGATGTGTTCGTTCTGTGTACAGATGAACCCACCACTTCTCCAGGCTTGCTCGGCAGCGCGGTTTAAGTCTCCGACACAGGTCCACTGATCTTTGTATTCCCTTGAAACAGCCCATTTGGAGTGATCATTAATAGAATGAAAGGTGGAATTCAGTGGCGTCCCTATTAGGTTTATGTTGTAGACGTGATAGTCAAGAGAGCAATTTGAGGGAAGTGCTTGGCCAGAATGCTGCCAGGATTCAGCCAACAAATCCGTCTTCAGTTCCTGAGCCATCCAGGCCGTGTAGATATCTGTGGAACAACACAGGGTGTGGGGAATTAGTCTTTCATGTTCCTTCATGTAAAAGGGGACTGAAAAATATCATGTAAACTGGGCTCATTTTGTTCCAATACATAAAGTGACCCAGAGGGGATTTTGCCCCCTCCCCTTATTTTGACTTTTGTTTCAGAAGATAATTTCTACTTTTCCTTCTTCTCCTGTAAAACCTGTTAAAATCATCAGGTAAAAAAGTAAAGGAAAAAAATGTCAAGCCTTCTTCACAATAACAACAACAACAAAAAAGCAGATTATTCAAACCCCATTTTTCTTTGTTTTTACTATTGAATAACAGGAAATAAATTATCTGAAAATCCCATTGTTGAACACCTTCAGGCATTTGAAGGACTAGACAGCCTTTTGCTTTGTGGGGCTGAGAGGACATTATGATGGGACACCCTTCCTTGCCCTCTGTTACATTTATTTCTGAAGCTGAACTTCTTTTTCCCCTCAAAGAAAATACTAATTGTCAAAGATATACTAATTGCTTATTTCTTGCTTGAGAATGTGTGATAGATAGAGCAATAGGTTCTCTTACCATCTATGAAGAAGTGTGACTTTGCGAAGTGGAGAAAGGTCTCCCCGTGAGCCAACTGGAGCTTAGAGAGGTGGCGCAAGGGGCCCAAGGGCAGCCTGGACCCTGCACAGAGCTTCTGCAGATTTGGGAGATCAGCTTGGAAGATGTTAGGGATGGAACAGCTGTAGATTCCTGGATTATAACTCAGCATCTGTTGGTCTGAGAAAAGCCCAAAGAAAGGAACACATGTAGAATTAAGATGTTTAAAGCAAAGCAATCAAGAGAGTAAAGTTCTGCCTTAGAAAGGAAAACTAAATCCTCTTTAATCTTCACAGCCTATCTCCTGGAGGAGTTCTGTGTCAAAGTATCTTATTTTAGCAACTAAAACCATGTTTAATTGCTTTGTATTCCAGCTGGCCCTGAAGCACGTAGGCTGGCTGGGAGAGTACACTCAGGTTTTTCCACTTAGACCTCATTATTTTTAGCAGAACTGTTAACGGGTGGTCTTGGGCCCCTGCCACTTCTGCCCGTGCTCACCTTCAAGCCTCTGAGCTCAGCCACACAGCGCTCAGATGGCATGTGTCAGTCCCGGCCTGTCTGTATTTACAGGAGTAATTTCCAGTCAGTTACGGTTGCCAAGCCAAGCAAACAGAAGAGCTGCCAAAGGGTCTAGTTTGGGTTTAGGGAGAAAAGAGCTTGACTTTCAGCATCTGGATTGAATTCGCAGAATAAATTTACTTTTCTCTACAGTGTCCAGCTTAACTGTAGAAGTCCTTGCCATTGGTATCACAAAGAGCAAGGGAACAAATGGGCTCTTTAGATGAGTTCACGGAAGACCAGACCATCAGGGAATTTTCCAGTCTTTCTGGCTCTGGAAATCCCTGAACTACAGATTACCAGAAGCTGAGAGGATGGAGTAGGAAAAGCATTAGTGTATGCATCTCGTTTTCTCATCCTCTTTCCCTAAATACATGCATAGATGCAAACAGGAACCTGGTTCAGATAGCTCTGGGGTGCGGCCAGCCTGGCCATTCACACAGTGTATGTGTTTCATTAATAACATTTGAGGTCTTTAACTGAGAAAAGAGTTGAAAACAGTGTAAAAGTGTTAAGGAGCATGCCAGTATGGCTTCTTGTAATGCCTTTTGATAGTCCCTTTTCAGGATTCCANCCAGCTAACGAGACAGGTTTCTGTTGCTCGTCCCATCCCATGCCCAGCATCACTCACAAGTTTGCCCTGGGACAGCAAAGGGGCTGTGCTGTTTGGGAGGAATGGTTCATTATAACAATGTGGAAGCCTCAGAGCAGCTTTCATAGTGGGTTATCAAGTGCCTGAAGGCTTTGTAAATGTGTTCATTCTGTGTACACATGAACCCACCACTTCTCCAAGCTTGCTCAGCAGCACGGTTTAAGTCTCCGACGCAGGTCCAATGATCTTTGTATTCCCTTGAAACAGCCCATTTGGAGTGATCATTAACAGAATAAAAGGTGGAATTCAACGGCGTCCCTATTAGGTTTATGTTTTAGACGTGATAGTCAAGAGAGCAATTTGAGGGAAGTGTTTGGCCAGAACGCTGCCAGGATTCAGCCAACAAATCAGTCTTCAGTTCCTGAGCCATCCAGGCCATGTAGATATCTGTGGAACAACACAGGGTGTGGGGAATTAGTCTTTCATGTTCCTTCATGTAAACAGGGACTGAAAAGTATCATGTAAACTGGGCTCATTTTGTTCCAATACATAAAGTGACCCAGAGGGGATTTTGCCCCCTCCCCTTATTTTGACTTTTGTTTCAGAAGATAATTTCTACTTTTCCTTCTTCTCCTGTAAAACCTGTTAAAATCATCAGGTAAAAAAGTAAAGGAAAAAAATGTCAAGCCTTCTTCACAATAACAACAACAACAAAAAAGCAGATTATTCAAACCCCATTTTTCTTTGTTTTTACTATTGAATAACAGGAAATAAATTATCTGAAAATCCCATTGTTGAACACCTTCAGGCATTTGAAGGACTAGACAGCCTTTTGCTTTGTGGGGCTGAGAGAACATTAGGATGGGACACCCTTCCTTGCCCTCTGTTACATTTATTTCTGAAGCTGAACTTCTTTTTCCCCTCAAAGAAAATACTAATTGTCAAAGATATACTAATTGCTTATTTCTTGCTTGAGAATGTGTGATAGATAGAGCAATAGGTTCTCTTACCATCTATGAAGAAGTGTGACTTTGCGAAGTGGAGAAAGGTCTCCCCGTGAGCCAACTGGAGCTTAGAGAGGTGGCGCAAGGGGCCCAAGGGCAGCCTGGACCCTGCACAGAGCTTCTGCAGATTTGGGAGATCAGCTTGGAAGATGTTAGGGATGGAACAGCTGTAGATTCCTGGATTATAACTCAGCATCTGTTGGTCTGAGAAAAGCCCAAAGAAAGGAACACATGTAGAATTAAGATGTTTAAAGCAAAGCAATCAAGAGAGTAAAGTTCTGCCTTAGAAAGGAAAACTAAATCCTCTTTAATCTTCACAGCCTATCTCCTGGAGGAGTTCTGTGTCAAAGTATCTTATTTTAGCAACTAAAACCATGATTAATTGCTTTGTATTCCAGCTGGCCCTGAAGCACGTAGGCTGGCTGGGAGAGTACACTCAGGTTTTTCCACTTAGACCTCATTATTTTTAGCAGAACTGTTAACGGGTGGTCTTGGGCCCCTGCCACTTCTGCCCGTGCTCACCTTCAAGCCTCTGAGCTCAGCCACACAGCGCTCAGATGGCATGTGTCAGTCCCGGCCTGTCTGTATTTACAGGAGTAATTTCCAGTCAGTTACGGTTGCCAAGCCAAGCAAACAGAAGAGCTGCCAAAGGGTCTAGTTTGGGTTTAGGGAGAAAAGAGCTTGACTTTCAGCATCTGGATTGAATTCGCAGAATAAATTTACTTTTCTCTACAGTGTCCAGCTTAACTGTAGAAGTCCTTGCCATTGGTATCACAAAGAGCAAGGGAACAAATGGGCTCATTAGATGAGTTCCTGGAAGACCAGACCTTCGGGAATTTTCCAGTCTTTCTGGCTTCGGAAATCGCTGAACTACAGATCACCAGAAGCTGAGAGGATGGAGTAGGAAAAGCGTTAGTGTATGCATCTCATTTTCTCATACATGCATAGACGCAAACAGGAACCTGGTTCAGATAGCTCTGGGGTGCGGCCAACCTGGCCATTCACACAGTGTATGCGTTTCATTAATATCATTTGAGGTCTTTAACTGAGAAGAGAGTTGAAAACAGTGTAAAAGTGTTAAGAAGCATGCCAGTATGGCTTCTTGTAGTGCCTTTTGATAGTCCCTTCTCAGGATTCCAGTACCAGATATCATTGTCAGACTGTTCTGAATCTTAGAGGTATAGATTTGGGCTTTTTGTATTTTTAGCATTGATATTTTACAGGGCAAAAAGTACCTGGAGAAAGTCTAAGTGATAATTATTCCATACTTCGTATTTCGTAGTAGTCAAGGCTACTACTCCAGCTCGAGCAGCTGTTGCGTTACATTTTTATAACTGCAGACTGCAGCTAAATGAGCCATTAGTGTTAAAAATGATTAAACATCATGCTTCATATTTCCATAGCACTTTTTATGCATGGACTGAGTTTACCCTTGATATGCACTCATGACTATTATTATCTCAGTAGTCCCCATGGGGACATGGAGACAGAGTGGAAGAGTGAATTTCCCCCATTCACACAGGAAATAATTGGATAAACATAACTGAAGCCAAGAATGCTGTTTCCAGGCCCCACTTAGTTTCCCAATATGACAATGAAGGACAAGAACAAGCAAATTTTGAGGCAAAGCCTCAAGGAAAGTATCCAGATAAATGCAGTGAAGGAAGGCTTTCTTAGGGAGAAGCTTTTCATACCTAATTCTGTGAACTGATCATATTTGAAGGTTATACAGATGGCCGTCTGTCCGTAGGACTCCCCAGTAGCTGGATACTGATAACCATCCTCAGGAATGGGAGGGAACAGGGGCACACTGTGAATCACCCAGAAGCCTTGTGATTTGTCCAAGAGCAGAAATCCTGTCAAAAAAAAAAAAAGTAATTGCAAAGGAATTGAAGAGAAAAAGCCCTGAGATGATAGAACTGTGTCCTGCTTTGGATTTGCTGCTGCAGATACCACACTTCAGTGTGTTCATGTCTACAGTAAACTGGCTCTGGAGTAAATTAATGGATCATAGGACACACTAATGTTGTATTAGAATTGCGTTAAATCTCTCCTGCATAGCATAACTCAAACAGTCACCATGTTTCTTTCGAAAAAAAACAAAATATCTTTTAAAAACCTTTCTCTGCTCAAATTCGGTCTTCAAAAAGTCTGATTATGTAGTGGCTGTGACCCTCTCTCCACTGCTCGTTTTCCTTCCCTTCATATATTCACTGCAAAAGGGGAACCAGACTCCGTCAGCATCATGTCTTCTTGCCCAGAGCAGACTCTCCTCCCCGGGCAGCAGCAAAGAGAGGGGCTCCCCAGCCACCCCAGTGCTGCCGCCTGGAAATCCAGCCCTGCAAAACGCGTTCATCCCATTGAGGCTGGGCAAACCCCAGCCGCTTCCTCAAGGGAACATTTAGACCTCCACTGAAGTTTATGCTTATTTAAAGTCTTGCTTTACTTTAACTGCATACTTAGTGCTTCCATGATCTTGGCAGCAGTTTCTTGCCCCAGAGAGTTTGGTGGTTTATGTTTTGGGTGCCTTCCCCTTCACACCTTGCACTGCTGTTGCCATTAGGCTCAGTACAATGTGGTTTGTACTCGCTGAAAGGAGCTGTATGAGTTTCAGCTCTTGAAAATAAAGGGTCCATAAGCCCTAAGAGTTGTTCAGCACAACAAAACCAAAACAGGAGCTGCAGCATGTATAACTATACAGCAAACCATGCATCATGCAAATCATTCTCCAGTTTTGCTTTAGGTAGGAATTTTTGATATGCAGATAGACAAACAGACAAGTAGATGCTATCCACAACTTTAGAAAGGAGAAAACAGTAGCTTGGGACTTTCCCTGTACCTTTGGTATGTCCTCTTTTCCACCCATTGTAGCCTGATTTGGGGACCTCATCGTTGTATATTGCATATGCAATACTCTTCTTCTGCAGGAAAACACACATTTCTGAAACGTGACATTCAGTAAAAGGAAGGCATTTAAGTGAACATCTGCTGGGAACAGAAGAAAGAGTTCAGGACTTCTCTGTGTGAACATCACACGCCTAACCCTTCTCCCAATTCAGCTGACACAGTCTGCAGAAGTTGCAGCAAAATAAACCTGAAGATTCAGCATTAGGGTCCTGGTTAATATAAAGGGAAATTTTTATCAGTCATTGCAATAGCTCTTCCTCAAGAGGTTGAATATGGTCACTAGGACAATTTACGTGGGAATATTGTGCACTTGCTTGCAAAGAAGTTCCCCCCTCCTTATTTTTTTGTGTCTCTTTTTGAGTTAGCAGCCAAATCCAGTGAAAATGTTTGCTGAGGAAAAATAGACACAATAAGTGTTCTTATGAAGGAAAAGCAATTAATGCTTTTTTGCAAAATATTTACATATAGCCACACCTTGTTCCACCTGAATAGGGAACTTCAAAGGAGTTAGGACATGCTTCCTGGTGTACTTTGAGTCTTTAAACAGTTTGTTACAATTAAGTAAGACCTGGAATAGGACAGTTGACCAGATTGCCAATAGTTGACTGACTTTCTGGAAAACTCTTCTACATATAAATTAATGACACCCTGCCACTAACGCACAGCAGAAATGTAAAGACACAGCCAGACTCCCAGGAATACTATGTGGATGATAAAAAAATAACAGATCTTGGGGTATTTTATAATCACTTCACACAAATCTAAATGAGGTGTCTGACTGTGGGGGCCTGACAAGCAGCGTATCACTGCTGAAGCAGTCACAGTGATTTCAGGGGAAAGAGCAAAACCCAGATTTGATTTGAGACAGAGCATGAAACACATGGACATGGGAGGGTTTAAGACAAGTGTCTGTAATAGTCACCACTGGCCCTGGTCTGAGTTCACAGCCAGTTCACAGCTTCAGGTGTTGCTCAACACAAATTGCAGAGAAGAAGCCAAAGGGACTACGTACCATCATTTTTTTGATGGGCAATACTTGAAGTGTGTGAAAGATTTTATTAGAAGTTGAATTAGAAGTCTCAGGGTAATTTCTAATTGTAGCCAAAACCGCAAATAATCTGCCCAGCAGTCAAGATGCTCCCCTTGACGTGTTTTAGTAGGTCTAGTTGGTCAGGTCCGGCCATACCTCTACATGCTCATTTTGGCTAGTTTAATTTCATTTGCATGTAATATCGTGAGCATACCAACAAAATTATAATTAAACGTCACTTGCCTCAGATTCATATGTCGTACAGCTGCTTCAGTGTTTGTCCCAGAGCACCCTGTGTCATGTTGATGAGGTATTTACTGAGCTGCCACTGTGGAGCCAGGGTGTCCATGTCCATGTATTCCAGCCCCAGCATGGGAATCTCTCCTTTCGCATGTTTTGGCAACTTGTAAAGAGAAAACCTGCAACAGTGAAGAACAATTTTTTAAATTTATTTATTTTTTTACAACCATCTTATTTGAATGTGTAAATCCATATCTCCTTCCCACCTGAGGGTTTCAGGGAAGGGTGACTCTGGGGATGTCTACACTGGCAGCGGACCAGTTCCACCAGCGTGCGGTGTGGACATCTCAGCCTCGAGGAGGTGACCCAGCACAGGAGCCAGCAGCAGTTTGTCAGCACAATACCTGCTGCAGACAAATTTGTTCTGCTTCTTGGCACACAAGGGAGTCTGANAACAAATTCACTCTGCTGAACTGTTGCAGACTGGATATTTGCAAACCATTAGCCAGAAACACAATCTTTTCAAAATTGTAGAGTACTCAATATTGTCAGTAAGTGGCTTGGTTCATATTAATGTCGCTGATGAAGTAAACAGGTTTTTCCAGTGCGCAAGTCCATGGGATTAATTGCAATATAATTAATTGAGCCACTTTCTTTGAGCGCTGTAATTGAGTAATTTGTTATTTATGTCAATAGTAAGAACTGAGTGGCATTATTTTCAATCCTATACTATTTATTTAAAATGCAGCTTGACTGTGCTTAACTCTTCAAGTATATCAGGAGGAATAAGCCTTGCCCAGTTGATTTAAAGTCTCGAGTTGGTCAAAAAAGGCATCTCCAAAAGCAGGTAAGAAGTGGCAGAAAAATATTGGCTAGAGGAACGTTTCATCCATGGAAAATGTACATGTATGGGCAGAAGAGAAACACACACCACTGGTGATCCTGGCAACCCACCTGCATTGCCACTGACTGAGTGACATTCCTCAAATATCTCAGGAGAAATTGTTGCTGATGACAGACCACAGAAAAGTGATTTACCCAGCAAGGCTGGGGAGAGCTGGCCATACACGAGGAGTCACAGCAATCCCTTTATTTGAAATGAAGATTTGGAAAGAAGAGGAACAGCGATAGCTACAGTGGTACAAGCTGATCCAGGAAATAGTATACAAAGCCTTTCCAAACTGCTTTGAAACACATTAGAAGATTTGTGCTCTCAGGGTGTTTGCAGCCTCGCATCTGCCAAACTCCGGTATGCTTATGGAAATGCTGGTAGTTCAGCTATCAGTAAATTGCCTGCCAGCTCCCAGTGGATACATGTTTTAGCCCTTTCCAGAAGGCCAGCTGAGTGTATTAGCAATTAAAATTGTATAAAAGTCTGCACTGCTATTTGTGCAAGGAAGTTTCGCAAGAGCTTATGCATTTGTGGGAGCAGAGTGTAAGTTATTTTCCTGAGAACCAAGGAAAAGCAAATTTGCTTCTAGCTAATTAGCATTGTCACATTGTTTGCTTGTGACTGAACACTAACTTACTTCAAATAATTGCATCTTTACTTCTTAATCACAGCTTTACTTCTTCACTTCTCCCAAAAAACAATCAAACAAACAAACAACCACAACAAACACCAAAACAAAACCCAAGCAATGGGCATCTGTGGCTTCAGTCCTTGACTCAACACTTCTCAGAAAGCAGTGTTTTGGTTTTTATTTGCATGAAAAGCTTCCCACAGAATACAGTGTGTCTGGGGGAATAGACTCTGTGCCCTCCTTGGTGAGTGGATCCTGCAGCCGTTTGCTGTGGCAGCCCCGGTGCGGGTGCAGC
>VWYH01002284.1:1032031-1093494 GCA_013399365.1 Pampusana beccarii | reverse complement strand
TTGATGATAAAGCTTCCCCCCACCCCTCATAAATGCTTGTGGCTGAGCTCTGGCAGGGAGATGTCCTGTTGGAAATTGAACTTGGTTCATCTGTGCTCTGGTGGGAACCCTGTGTTCAAGATAAACATGCTAGTCCGCTTTGAAGTTGTTTGCTCATCAAAAGCGCAGTTACTTTGTTTGTATTATGCTTGATAGTCCCGTGAGATGTAGTTCAATTTATGGTATAAAATCTTGGCAAGAGGAAGGCAGTTAAAAAAAAAATAATCCCCCCCAAACAAAACAAAAACCCCTTTGCACTGCTGGGAAGGTGGAAATATTGTCCTCAGAGTCCATCATATGCTTCTTTTCATAGTATTAACAGATTTTACTTGTACTTTTTCCATAGTTAATATGAAAAATCTTCCTCATGCCTCCAATACTTTTCTAAGTATTTTGTGGTAAGTTACAAGTAAAATCTCTTGAGGTTTTAAACTGAGCCAGAGACTGTGGTCTGTTAATAAGATGGTAGTTACTTCTTTTATGATCTTTGACTTCCATTGCTATAGGGGTAAAAATACACCTGGGGGGCGACACAATCATTTGCTCCTTCTTTCCTGCATCCCATAGGATGGAGGTTACTGATGTACCTTTGATAGCTTGTAGAGGTTTCATTTCCTTCTAGATTTGAAAATGACCTTGTATACAAATTCAGAGCTGGGGGAAATACGTGTTGCAAATAGAGCATCAGGAAGCGTCATGGAAACATGGCAGGATGGGAATCGGGACCATTCCTCACATGAGGATACATGCACAAGTATTAATGGCTGAAGGTGTTGAAGATGTATGTTTATCAAGCTCATGTGGTTCATCGCAGTTTTGTGCAAAGAGAAGAGTGTCTTCAATTCCACCGACTCCCACCCTTTTGGAGCTGGACTTTACTTGGGAAAACCATGTCTGTCCATTATGTATCTTCATCTCGTGGACCTGATATGGGTCCCACTGAGTTGGGGTTTTGGAAGCACAATGTGCTTCACCTGCAATATGCTGCTTCTTCACAACTGGGGATTCACTCCACTGGCTCATAACCAATTTTCTCAAGGGTTTTTTTTCTTGTTCAAACTTACCTGCAGCCTTCTAGGAACCTTCTTTTCTGAACTGTGGCATCTGTATTGCAAGAACACCATTTTCTAAGGCTGACAGTTTAGCATTCTCCACTTAATGGAATTGGAATTCTAGCAAGTTTTGCTAGTGGCAAACCAGATTTTAGGCCTTTTTCCCTCTCTTTCCCCCTCCCCCCCTGCCAAATATAATTTGAAAACAAACAGACAAAAAAAAAGCAAACACAAACCACCAAAACACACACACACAAACCAAAACCAAACACAGAACCACCACCAAACACAACAAAGTGCTAGAAATAAGACATAGCAATTAATTATCTCATAGCTCACTCTAAAATGTAAATTTGTAAGTTCTGTGCAGCTACAATCACATAATCTCCAAGTGTGACAGATCTGTGAGCACTGGCAATTTATAGTAAGAAATGTACCGTATACCTAAATATATACCATATATATTCTTTACAAGTGGGTAAAAATGCATTCTGAGCAGTCATAGCTGAGCTGAGGGAAGTTTGTCACGACTTGTTAAATGTTCAAAGAAAACAGGAAAGGAATATGACTTATTTTCCTTTTTTTCTTTTTTTTTTGCTTTCTTTTTTTGAGAGAGAAGTGTTATATTCCCTGTCTGTCTTTCTCGTCTACATCGATGATAATGGATATAGCTGAAGAAGTATTAGTAAATTAAATATAATCTTAAGCTTTTGCATTGCCCCCTGAGAATCTGAAAGTAATTTGCTTTTAGTAAAGAATTAAAGAAGGATGCCACTGTTATGAAAATGGCCATCATTGTGACAGTGATAATTTTTTAAAAGGTGAGACATCTAAATCATAGAAAAGCTAAGCTCAGGATTTTCAGAGCACTTTAAGTACATCATTTTTGTGGTTGCTTACTTTGAGATTGCTTAATGTAGCCATCTAAAATTCAAGACTCCTAAAATCACTCCATGGAATCACTCCATCACTACATGGATTTTTTTTGAGATCGCAGTGGGGGTCTGTAATAATGCTGGACCCAGAACCAAACATGCTGATTCTGACCTTGCTTAAGCAAATCTTAAATCTTCTATAGCTATTAATGTCAGTAGATTTACTTTTGATACAATGTTACTGTCACTGAAATGAAAACTCAGATTTCCAGACTTTTCATTCTGTGCTTTAGCTCAGCAGAAAATAATTCTCTCTCCATATGCTAATTTTTGGATGAGCCTTAAAATCAGATGCTTATCTCAGCCTCTTCTTTTGGCAAAAGTGAATTGGAAATCCTAGCTGGAGTTTTCTATTCTGGTTGTGTCAGAAATGTCTCAGGAGCAGCTTTTTTTACAGTGTTTGAGTGCCGCTCATTCTGCTCCCATTCACAATATCAGAAATCACAGAACAGAATTTACATTCTGATGTTTTAGACTTAAGAAGTATATTCTACTTGTTTGGTTTAGCGGTGGCTGAAAACATTAATGTTTTAAAAATTATGCTGCGTAGCTAGAGATGAGATTACGAATTGTATTTATGTTTTTAGTATGTTTACCACTTACACAATACCAAAGGAAGAATTTTATTCGGTAATATCTGATGCAACCCCCAAGTTCACACTCATTCATTTGTCAGTCAACATACATAAAACTGTTTTATCTTTCTCATGATATTTTTATTTCTGTGTGCATACACTGGTAGTGACGAAGCAGGGAGGTGAAATTTAGTTTTATGCACATTTCAGGTTTTACCTGCTTGTTCGTGAAACTACCCCTTTTCAAACAGATTTGACTTACTGCTTGCCTAGCCGTGAGTTTCTCAGTCATTGTCATGGTCTTAATATTATTATTCAAAAGATGCTGTAATCTATTGAGAATGCCTTCTCTTTCCTGTGTAATAAAGTGCTCAGATTTTTCCTGTTCCTCGTAGCTGTGGTTCAGTACAAGGAAGCTGAGAGAATGTGAAACTTTTGGACGAAAACTTCACCGATGATTTAAGTGAAGGTAATATTTTGGGTTCTTTCAAGGGCAAGTCATTACATCTTCAACAAGGACCTTCTGATTCTTGGTTTCGCCTCAGGTATTTCTATTGAGATATAATTGGTTATAGGAACAACCACATGTATTCTGGACAGACCAGCTCACTCCATGTGGACGGTCTGGTTGGTGCTGGTGTCTCAGCTTGTTGTGTTTTGGAGGGAGTGGGCTCTGAAATGAAGAGTTGGTGGAAGAAGGTTCATTGGAAAGAACAAATTACTATTTCCTGTCTTCTGTCCGTATAGACTGGTTTTGGACAGCACATCTCCTGAGGTGTGTGCCATGTGTAAATAGTCTTTAAAGATGGTTATTCTCTAACGTCATGACCTGGAGAACAAATACAGTCTTGTTGAGTGGTTGAGCTGCAGGTTTTTTTACCTTCTCTTCGTTCAGTATTTCTTAATTTCTACATTCGTGTTTCAGTCCTGTGTTTTTATTTGCACACAACATCAAACGGGCCTTTTGATTCTGTACTGTCAATGAAAAATGGGATTCACCTGTGAATCGGTAAACACAGAGTTCAATCAGGAGGTAATAACAAAAAAAAACCATTGTCTGTAATTGAGCAGTTTCCAAAATACGCAGCTCTGAGAGGGGCTGGATGCCTGTTAGCACCTTTTCATCAGGGTCTCCCCAACCTTGGGCTGAGAGTCTCTGCTGTCTTTCTGCGCCCCTCGAGGGTTCAGCAGAAGAACCCGAGGAGTCCTCAGAAGCCGGATCACACGTGTTTTGGTGGGTTGACTTGTCATCTCGCGCTGTTCTTCGGCTCTGCATGTTTCCCGATAACGTTGTTTTCAGCAGAACTCGGCAAACAGTGATTCTTGGTGCTCATACTTCATGGCAGTGGTTGCCGTAGCTCACAAGCTTGCATGGTATGGATTGAGGGTCTTTTGCAAAACAATAATTAAAAAAAAAAAAGTATTTTTGTTTTGAGAGAAGGTTGAGATTCTGTTTTATTTGCTTGAGTGTGGAAATCAGGATAATACTAGTGTTGCAAATACCTTAATTTGTTGTCCTGGAACTTCAGCTTTTGAAATGTCTTCTCATTTGGCTGAAAAGCATCGCCTGTTGTCCTCCAGGCCCTGTCCACTCCTGGCTGTGGTGGGAGGCGGCAGGACCGCTGGGGTGCTTTGATGCTGTGTTCATGCAGTAAAATGGGGGGGATGTTCACAGCCCCCCCATTGGCACTGGCCGCCCTGTCCTGCCTTCCTCCCTCTTCCTCATCAGCTCATTTAACTAATTCCTTCCCTCTTAAATTACTCCCTTCTGCTTAGCCGCTTCCACAACTTGTTTGCAACCACCTGCAGTCATTGTGGTTGTGTATTCTTTTCTGGGGGATATATTAGGCTGTTTATTTAGGCCGAAAGCTGCTAACAGAAGGTTTGGAGTTTTGTTTTCATGCTGTCTAGCACAAACAGAGCCTGACCGTTGTTTGTTTCAAAATGCGCTGCAATAAAAACAATTGATGTTGCATGCATTAATCACAAAAGTTACAACACAGTTGTAAATAAGTCCCTTTTTTTTTGTTGTTGTTAAATTCTTGTGCCCCAAGGCTCTGTGAATGGGCCAGAGAAAGGCAGACGTGGCCCACAGCAGCTTTAGCACCTGGTGCAGGAACTGCTGCTTTGCCCGTTTCACCTGCTCTCTCCTCCTTGCTCGTTCCCATCAGCGTCCTCACTTCAAGCTTGTGCTCAAGGCTCCAATCAAGCGAACACCCAAATTCCTAGAGGTACCATTTTGCAGCAATATGAGCCTAATTGTTTCTAGATTGGATATTTTCATGGGATATCAGTCTCAGTGTTCCTGGAATTAGCATGCTCACTGAAGGATTGAAGATGCTTATCGGGCCCGACAGCTTTAGTGTCAGCGGGATCGTCGACAGCTCCGCGAAACTTAGCTGGGCTGGCGACAATATTTATTTATGCGGAATGGAGACATATGGCCAGAATCATCCGCTCCCTTTCCTCAGTAATTAAAACATCTGGGAGCACAAAAGGGCCGTAAGAAGAATAAAACACTCTCTCTGCTAAATAAAACAGGAGCGTGGTGCCTCTACATAATTGCCAAGGCTTTCTTTTGCAGTCGTGGTGGGGTCTCTGGAGTACCAACCTTCTCTAATGTTTTTTGAATGTGTGACGGTCAATAGCAATGCAACTGAACTGAGCACAGTGCTCAAACTTTTTTTTTTTTTTAAATACTTTATCTTACTTTATTTTCCAAAGGGTGGATTTTAATGGTCCTGAGAGGAACTGGGGATTATTTAAAGAGTAGCAAAAGCATACTGAAGTCATCAGCTGTTTTACAGACCATGATTACACAGTGATAGCTTTCTCCGTCTGGAGTATTCTGCAGATATATCTTTGATAAACAGTATTTCGCCGAGAGCTTTGAGGTTCAAATTCAGACCAGCGCAGTATGATGACAGCTCTTATCGGATGATGGATATTCAGTATAGCGTGTGAAGTGTGTTTAATACAGTTTTATGTAATTTGCAGAGATTAGGTGTCCCAAACACAAAGCCATCACAAAATGAAGTAATTTTCTAACTTCTTGGCCGTTGTGAAATCTCCAGCTGAGCTGTGTGCTCTCAGCCTTGCAGGGTTGGACTTCAGAGGACCGATCTTATTTTTGATATATGACACTTCTAAATCCTAAAATCTGTCATCTGCAGAGCTGGGAAGCCATTTTGAGAGTTACTGTTGTTTTATGATACACAGGGCTCACACTGTGCTATTTCATACAGACTTGTCTTACTCATTGTTTGTTAAAGTGGAATAGGATCATGATTTGAGGGGTGGTCTTCAAGTACCCGAATAACACCTCGTCCACCTTTTGCCGGCATCGGTGAATTTGCCCTCACAGTAACTCCTGTGGCAAAATTGAGAAACTGAGGCAAAGAGATGGAATAGGATTTGCCCCCAAACATGTAAAAAGTCTGTGGCTAACGTGGAAATGGAATCAAGCTCCTCTGGGGCTCCTCCTGTGACAGCTTTTTGTGTTCTGAAACCACAGCCCAGCAATGCACAGTGCTGCCAGCAAGGAACCTGAATAGATGGTCGTAGTGATTTTTTATGATACTAAAATCTGTCAAAAAGCTGCTGCCATTGAGGAATGATACAACACCCTTTTTCTGTTGTAAAAAAAAGGTCATTTGTCAGTCTCAGCCTGTGAGATCTGCACCTGTGTGTAAAACACAGTTGGGCCAGATGAAGGCCGAGCTGCTAATGAGGTGATTAGTGTTCTCACCTTCTACACAGGGCTGGGCTTTAAACCTCCTCCCTGGTTCAGAGCAGGAGCTTTGTCCTGTCTTCTCTATAGCTGAGGCTGCTTGGCTCCTTGGCTGTTTGCTCTTAGGTTCCTTCTGTGTTTAAAAACACTTTCAAGAAGTTGTGACACTTGGGTACTTGTGCCTCCAGTGCTCCGGGAAGCACCTGGCAGCGATACAGCAACAGCAGCTCTTGGTGTCTAGAGACTGCGCTTTTCAGAACTGCTCCAAGGTAAGAACTTTACCGCAGGTACTTACGGGGTTGCAGTTTGTTGCTGTGTGAAGTAGCATCTCCTGCCTCTCTTCTCTCATTTTAAACCATGTGTGGTGATTCCTAAAGCAGCTTTGGTTTGTCGGGATGTGTTCCTGTGGGGCAGGATGAGGAATGGCCCAGGGTCTGTGAAATGGGAGCTGCTGTATGTGGGCAGTAGGCTCAATGGCTCTGTTTTAAAGAAGGGGTGTAAGGAAGGACATAGGATGAAATGTGAATTTAGAGACATAGGTAAAATGGCAGAAGAGGGGCAGTGATGAGGAGAAGAGCATGAAGTTCTTTATTGGGAATTTAGGAAAACGCACAGGACACCAGCAGCTGGGTGCTGCTGGTATTTATTTTGCTCTCAACACTCACTATTGCTTCCAGCAATACCCAAGCAAAATAAATTGGAAGCCATTGGCAGTAATATCCAGACTGGCTTTAATATAGTACTGGAAGCCTCTGCAGTGCAGCACACCTGCACTAATTTAGCTCTTTGTCAATAAAATTAGCTCCTGTGGAGTGCTGTGATGTTTCCAGTAACTGAACTGGCTTGTTGACCCGGCTGGGTCGTGCCGTGCTGCATTGCGCTTTGGGCAGCACCGCTCGACTCAAAGCGAGATGTGTAAGGAGAGCAACAGAGGCAATCTTGCTGTCCACCTTTTTGCTTTGTTACTCCTTCTCCAGGTACTTTATGGGTTCTTCTAGCAGCAGGTTGCTAGCCCTACAGTGTGGGCAGCTATAGCTTTTAGTAGAATACACCACATTAATAATGAGATTTTTTTTTTTTTTTTTTAACTAAAGATAACATCCCAATAGAGATCCAGTCCAATATACTTACCTGACAAACAATTGAAGTCTTGGAAATGTCTAGCTAGCTTAAAGATTCAATTAAATCCAGTCTGGTTCTAGGTGCACTTCCTAATTAAAGTATTTGACATCCACACAGACATAAATATTTATGCTTGCTAGAGCCTATCCCAAACAGCAAAATAAATTACTCTGACAACATGGAAAACAGGAATGTTTTTCTATGTGATGGCTCTATTATCTGCACTAATAGCTTAAATTTCAGCAGGTGTCATTTTACAAACTGGGGAAGAAGCTGTCAGATGTGTTTGGAAGGGGCTGACACTGTGGGGGAAGGTGCGAGTTTTAGTGGGAAGAGAACAAGAAGACTGCATGCAGCACCTTGGGCCCAATTCTCCCCTCGCTTTCTTAGGCTGAAAAATCTGGGCCGCATTGTCAAAGACACAAATGTCCTTTTACCCTGCCTGTGTGCCCCAGGGACCCTGGCGGTGCAGACAAATGTGGCAATGGGTCACTTTTCCCTTGGGAATTGCATGCGAGTGTTTGTTTGGTGGGTTCCACGTTGCTGCGTCTCGCGCTGTGTCCAGCACCCCCAGCCAGATGCGTGTTCTGCTTCCTAACAAATCCAGAAACCATCCAGTCCCTAATAAATTCCAGTGTTATCAACCCATAATTCCTTCAACCCCACAGTCTAGCACAGACAAGTACTTAGCAAAATATTTAGGGGCTGTGTTTTGCTGCTTGCTTTGGAGATGAAGTTGCTGGCGCGAGTTCTTAATTTATAGCTTTAGTGAACTTGCCTTGGAGACTCAGGATCCTAAACTGTCCTAATTCTGTATTTTAGGCCCTATCAAATGGCATAATGAGGGTGATCATGATTTAGCATTGTTCTGGCTGGTGTAAACAAGGGATGTCGATTTCAGAAGGACCCCAGTCTTCAAACAAAAAAAACATCTAGGAGAAGGATTCAGAACCAAGATGCATACAAGATTAGGTGTTTCTGCTTTGTATATTAGCCTTCATTTAACCCCTAGTCTTCATTTTCTCCTGCGCTGTACTGTTAAAAATGGGATTAAAAAAAAAGCACAAAGCTGGAAACATCCCACAGAACAGAGAACACTTGCATCTATTTTATTTATTTAGCAATGGACATCCATTTTTAAAGGAGTCAATAATCACTCACATCCCTGCTTCCAAGCAGGAAGGACACTGATCATAAATAGTGTAACAGGTTTGGTGCCAGGTGAGCATTTACATATTTTTTCCATTTACCTCCCTTTGTGCTGGTGATTTTTCCAGGGTCCCAGAAAAACAATTGTCTTCCTGTCCTTTCCTCCCCTTCTACATTCTCTGATGGAGCTGCCACCCCTTTATCCCACCCATCTCGGCTGTTCCCTACACAAATGTCCTGACCTCTCGTGTTGGCCTCCGGTCCATGCAGGAGAAGGCAAGTGCAGCAGGTGTGGGGCTGGGGATGCTCCTCAGAGGATGCTCCTCTGTGTGCCTTTTCCCCAGCAGATCTCTGTTTGAAAGAACACAGCGTATAGACCCCTGTGGAGATGTTTATCAGACTGCAAACGCCAGGATGGAAGAACCCGCACAGCCATACCACAGGCAGCATTTATAGGACTTGTTACTTGGGAGAGAAGCCCGTATTTACACTCCATGGCTGTGTAGCTGGTTAGTGTTAACATTGCTTCTGTGAGCATAGGGGGAATTGTAGTAAATCTTCCAAGAATGGAGAGCTGGTTTCATCTTGTTTGACACATTGTTTCCCGATAAGAGCTTCTGGGAAAATACTTCAGTTTTCTTGTCAGACGGAGCTTGCTGAGTTGCCAGGAGAGACCCTGAATCCGCAAGGTCCTGAAAAAGAAATTTAAACAGCCAGGCTGTGGAGGGAGTAAACAGTGAACTGTGAAATGGCTGGATACCAGGGGCAGCTTTCTGAAATACAGGCCAACTTAAAAAAAAATGTATGGATACATCTCTTTGGCTCTGCCCGAGAAAGAAAGGCAAAGCTTTTCATTTTCTCTGCGGTTCCTGGTGTGTGCTTGTTTCTGGTTCCTCCCCAGCTGCAGTGCCTGGGTGATGCTGGCTGAGATGTGCAAGGACCAAAACCTGCGGACAAGGGACTTTGTTCACATGGGGAAACTTCGGAGAGTCAAGGTGACGCAAAAAATGCTTTGCAGCTTAAGGCCGAAAAGAAAAAGGACACAAAACCACTACAGGGATGTGCTTAGTGGTTTTGGTTTGGTTTGTTCGTTGTTAGCTTAGTCCTGCTGCAAATCTGTTCCTTCTGTTGTAGGTGCAGCTGGTGTTCCCCTGCATCCCACATTCTCTGATAATCCCACTGATGCTTCTTGGAATCACAGTCTGTGTTGCAAATAACATTGTTTTGAAAGCGTGTGTGTGCCAGTAAACATTGAGGTTTCTGTTCTGAAACCCCAAAGCCTGGATGATAGTTCTTGAGCTCTTTTTGTGTGCGTGAAGTCGAGCCTCAGTCTAGGTTTTGAGGGAAAACCTGCAGTAAAATTTTATGTAACCTGTGTTGCAAATCACAGACTGTGCATGGTCTCGACATGATTTGATAGCTAGTTTTTGCCGCAAGTTCTTTGAGATGCTGAAATTCAAGGGTAGCAAGCTCAGATAAAATAAAACAGACTTCCCATGAACCACAGTGAACTGAAGCCACTTATTTTCAGCAAAACTCACGCTGGGTTGTTCAGCCCTGAACTTCACTGACTCCATCAGAGGTAGAACATGTGCTCTAAAACTGTTGTGGATGTTTATTTTTACCATCTCTGAAAATCCAGCCATGTGCGTAGGTGTCTAGTGAGGATTTATTTGCCACCTGAGCTGAAAAGTGTTTCCTGTATATCCAGCGTGAACAGAAGTCAAAACGTGAGTGCGGAGAGGGCTATGTTTGTATCATTTTATCTGCATGAAGTAGGAAATATCCTGACATAGCTGTTTGTTCTCTGTGAATGTTTCTTTTCAATCTGAATTTCTTCTTGCAAGAAAGGGTAAGCACTTGTGGAAGAGCACGCTTGTGACAGACACACACAGTGACAAACTTTTAAAAAATACATGTCCTTAATTTTCTGAGCAGCTGTTTAAAACTAGATACATGTCAAAATTTACCCCAGTGATGTCAGCTCAGCCTTTTGCATTTTTCACGACCTGTCCCTGGGCAAATTCTGATCCATTGCCCTGCACAATCAGAGATGCGTTCCTCCTACAAATTGAAGTAGTTAAACAAAATGGAAACTTGAGTAAAAAAGTTTATAAATTAGCTATGAAGTTCTGTAAACATGTTTGCTGGTTTTTGTTTTTTTTTTTTTTTTTTTTTTTTGATTTAATTGCAGCTGTAAATGTTTAATTTGGAGATTTCAAGAGCAGACATAGCTAAGGATTCTGACGGGGCTGCTGCAGCGCAGCCTCCTGTCTGTCAAATGGACAGAGCTCCCAGAAAGAGCAACCCGGATTCCCCCAAAGACATCTGTGTCAAATTGATGATGAGCTTGGCTGGCATCTTAGAAAGATCTTGAGATGACAAGATTAACCCTCAGATGCCCTGGGAGGCAAAGGGCATGCCATTTGAAAAGAGGGGCACACACACGACTTGGCAGATGGAAAAAGCTGCCAGGCTCAGCTAAATCCAAGTTTTCTATTAGAAATGGTAATTTCAAAGCTGGGGGAGGGGATGCAATCAATTCTGGTGGCTTTTGGTGTTTTTCCTTGGTGAGGTACAGGGTTTTTTATTCTTTTTGAAAGTATTTGCTATAAAAATAACTACCTCATGAAAGTTGCAGTCTGTGTGATGCTTTTCAGGCAATATGTTGGGAGGTTCTGAGGATCTTCTTACCTAGAGTATTGGTGCTTTTCTCCCTACCTGCAGAAATCCTTCATAGCAGGTACCTGGTGTGACTGTGCTGCTATTGGATATTCATGAGCTGCCTTAAGAATTCAATTGTAAGTCCTTGATGTGTTTTGCTGGAGGAAAAAAAAACACAAACATGAAAGACAGACAACTATGCCATGATAGTGAAGAGAGAGCATTTTGGATCTGCTGCCACCCTAATGTCAGCAATGGGGCTCCTGGAATGGAAAGAACCAGTTACTCCACTGGTGTAAATTGTTGGGTGTCTGCTACAGTAGGTGGAACAAGATTTATTTACACCAGAGGAAGAAGTGACCTTCATAAACTGTAAACAGTCCTTGACAGAAATATGTACCTGTGGCTTTGTCAGCCCTCAAAGGTTTTGTCACTGTTGGTCTGCAGGTAAATGTATTGGCAACTTTCCTCTGGCAAAGCCAGCACAATTTGGTCCTTCCTGGCCTCATATTCCAGTGTCTGATGTTGCAGTAGAAAATCTAAGGAGCCATCCAACCCAAAGTGTATTTTCTGTTGTTATCATGCCCATGACATAGTTGTGTTGGTTGGAAATTGCATGTTGCTGTATTCTAAAGCAAAGCTGGGCATTGTAGGTACGGCTCGATGTACGTAATAACATTACCCTGGAAGGTGATGGACTGTGTTGTTGAATTTTTAGTTCTGATGAAGATGTAGAATGAGGCAAAGATGTTGGGTTTTCTCTTAATTTCAAAGGACCTTATTTCATAGGTCTCAGTTTGAAACTAATCTTTTGAACCCAAACATAAATTGTGTGCAGGTTCCATCGCCAGTGGTGTCACGAGAGCACAAGAGCACCCTGTGCGTTCCCCTCTTTCCCAGACATTAATCAAAGCGTACTCAATACTTTATAAGGGATCAAAATAGATATTTAGTAGTGGATGAACACCGAGGGTGTTTTATTCCCAAAAATGAATTGCCTAGAAATTAACTGAAAATGTAAAAAAAAAAAAAAAAAAAAAAAAAAAAAAAAAAAAAAAAAAAAAAAAAAAAAAAAAAAAAAAAAAAAAAAAAAAAAAAAAAAATTAGTATCTATTGTGCAGAAGCTATTGTACCTCAAGTCACTTTATTAACAATTAAGGTATATGGCTGCCACATACAGTTGTGATTGGTATAAATGCCTCCATGTACAGGTGTGAAATACTAATGGAGGCAGAAGAGTTAGGACTCTACTGGGGGTTTATCACATTGCTTTAGACTGGTGAGGAGCACGAGTTAGCAGCAAGATGCAAAGACTTGCATTTTCTTCCTTGCTGTATATTCTCATTTAACAGACAACAGTTTTACCAAAGAGAATGAAGAGGAAATGGAAAAAATGCCTTTGGAAAAAATTTGAGGACATCCAAAGGCCCAGTTGGGGCTTCTGAAAGCAGAAATCCACTAAGTTTACGAGTTTCATTTGGGGTTGCAGGCTGAGATCAGGCTTTAACAGAAGTTAAAACTGTAAATTATCATGGTAAACGTAGCTCTACAGCTGAGACCGGCTCTCTGCAGCCTTTAGAGAGCCCGTCTGTGGTGTGGAGGATCCCGGGAGAATCGCAGCTGTGATTGAGATCCAGGGGATGAACAGCAGCATTGAAGATAAATGCTTCCTATCGGTCTGTTCACGAGGATCCTAAATATAAGTGACTAGCATATTAGCCTTTGGTCTAACTCTGTGTGAGGACATCCACCGTCTTTGGTTCTGTCTGTCATTAATATCTCAAAGTTCTGAACTGGCACAGACCACAGTGGTTTACAGCAAGTGAATTAGATCAATTAATTTCTAAAGCAAACCTAATGGGCATTTTAGAAGAGGATTTAATGTCTCATTTACTCTCTATAGCTATCTTGTTAAATACCAATTAGGTATCTAAATATTTCTTAGAGCCTTAATGAATTACAGTATAATAAGTAATAAATGATCACCAGTTTTTGCTAAGGTGCTGAAGTCTGCTGTAAACTT
Source organism: Pampusana beccarii (assembly GCA_013399365.1). NCBI lineage: Eukaryota > Metazoa > Chordata > Aves > Columbiformes > Columbidae > Pampusana > Pampusana beccarii. Next base: position 1,080,205 of record VWYH01002284.1, on the reverse strand, counting down.
TAGAAAGTGAACATTAGATTTTTCTAGCGCACTTGTTTGTGGCAGTGAAATAATTATTTTTATTAACTGGATAATGTTTAACGTAATAACTAGCAGAATACAGACGACTTTTTTTTAGTCCAGAAGGATAATGTCAACAAGGAAAAGTTGAGATTGCCCTAAAGGGTCACGTATTTGAATAAGTTTTTAAACTCATTTTTGCTCCTAAATTGTGCAAATCCTTCTGTTTCTTCCAATTAGTTTCTGTTATAATTAACCCAATTTTCACATGCAATTGCACAGCTAAACTGAAGATCTAGCTCCACATTTGTTCAAACTGATGAAAATAGTCTTGTGGGATCTGTGTATGGCAGCAGATATCCTTATCCAGGTGTACTTAGTGTCCTCCAAAAGCATCTGAGATTTTTATTTGCAGTGCACCACAACAGAATATATATGAGCATGCAGGCACAAATAAAATGCTTGCAGGTAATTGCCCCCTCTTCTGTGTTTGGCTCCATCCTCTCCTTCTATTATTTGTGAACCATATGCAAACATCAAGGAGATGATTTTTAATCATTCCTTTCTGTTTTCTTCAAAGAGAAAGAAACCTCGTTGATCTGGATAAACTGGTTTATGTCAAGATAAGAGGCGCATAAAACTGCAAAATCATGCAAGCAAGGTCAGGTGGGCTGGTGCGAAGGACAGGCCTTGCACATGCCTGTGAATAACCCATGGAATCAATTACCAGCTGCAGGGTTTCCACCACAACGTGCTGCTGTGGGTTCGGACCTATTGCACATGGGCATCTTGGCAGTGAAATGCGTTTTGTTCTTACAGGGCCAACCCAGAACTTGGTCTCTCTGAGGAAGTGAATGTGAATAGACTGATTCTTTATGGTGCATTCCCTAAAGTGGGAAGAGACACCCCTCCTGTGATTTAGTGCCTCGCTGCTACCACCCAAGCAGAGTCTCTGTTTTCCAGCAGGATGAATTATCGCAGTTGGCACTGGATTTTTCCAAGGCTGTTCCAGCACCTGAACTCAGGGGATCGTGGCAGGGGGTTGGACTAGATGACCTTTGAAGGTCCTTTCCAACCCAAACTATGCTATGCTGAGTTTCCCCGAGCTGTGCCAGGGCTGAGCTCTCCTGCGGCAATGCCTACAGCTTTATGTTCTTGTATAAGTGCTGCTACAAAAACTGCCTTATGGGTTGTTGTTTTCTCCTCTGTTCTCAGACTTGGAGCTCTTAAGAGTATTCTTCAGGTATTATTTCTAAGCAGTGTCTCTGTACTCTGTATTAAAAAGAAAGCAAAGGTATTGTAGGAGTCCCTTTTTTTTCTTTATAAACAATGTTCTCTCTATTTATGTCAGCAATTAGTTTATTCTTAAAAGAAGGAAAATAGAAAAAGCAGCACACAAGCACTCAAACTGTGCGGCTCCCTAAGTGCTTTTTTCCAATTTATGAAACAAACAAAACAAAAAATACCCTCCGAAGTTAAACTAATATGAAAGAGCCCCAGCTTTTGAACTTGTCGCATGAAGCTGGTTTAAATTTTAATGTGAGCTGTGGAGTAGATTTGTGTAAGGCAAGGTAAAGCAAGTCCCATGAAATATTGATTCTGTACATTTTCTTATGAATTTTTATACTCCAATTTAGTAAATTTTTCATCTCGCCTGCACTTAGAGGTTGCCTATAAAGTCGTTACTACCAATTGTATTAACTGTTGTAAATAAATCATCTTGGTTGGGGCTATTTGTATGAACATGGGCCGACAGGACCTGGTTTTGTTTGAGCTGTGGCATGTTATGGCCTTAGTCTGAAAGGCCTAAAAAGGGATTATCAAAATTTAAAATCCGTCATGGCACGGTGGCAGAGATGCAAAACCAGCGAGCATCTGTCACAGGCAGGCGTCTTCCTTTTACATTTCCCGCCTGGGTCAGATAAAGCAGCACAGAGGACTCCCCTGTAGAATAGGTTTTTTTCTCTTTAATGTCAGAAGAAAATGGGGGGGTGGTGTTACACCCTGCAGTCCTTATACCTGCAGATCAATCCATTGAACATATGAGTAAGAACTACAAAGGTTTGTAGTGCTTGGGGTGTAGCCTGACTTTGCCAAACAGTGGGTTTTTTTTTAAATGCCATCTGAAAGGGGAGATGTGGGCACCTGATTTGAGGGAAATCCACAAGAAAATACTTTTTCATTTTGTGGTTTCAAGCATCTAAATCCTGGTTTTCTTTATACCTAGAGCTTTATCTTGAGCTCAAATTAATATCCTCCATCAAACCCAGTTTAGATGTTCACACTGCCTCCTCATCTCTAATTATAACGTATTAAGTGGGTAGGTAGGCAAGATTCTGTTCTGCTACTTTGTGTCTCTGGAGCAAACACAGTGAAACATAGGTTTTCTGATGCTTTTCAAAGGTATTTCAAAACAACTTTAAAAATATTACACAACATTTAGCTGAATAACCTTAACGATTTCTTGTCTACGAGGTGTGCCATGGGTAAGGTTGACTGCTTAACTTAATAGAAACACAACACAAGAGAGACTCAAGGTGGTTAAATGGTTTCCATTATTAAATGACAAGGACCTGACTTGAAGAAAGTTTTTGCATGTGCTTATACCCTGTAGTCTTGAGTGATGCTTAAATAATTCCTTAAAACTAGAGTATATGCCGCAGCGTTGTTCTGAAGATGGATGACATGAGTGTGGCTTACTGTGGTTGGTGTATAAATAAGAACAGATGGTTTTTCCAGATTCCAGTTAACGGTAATTAAACTCTAATTTGTTATTTTATTCAGAATAAATCTCCATTAAATTTCAGTTTTCATAAATATTCTGAAACAACGCTTTTTGAGGCACTGTCTTGAATATTTGAGCTATTTTGAAATGAGCCTTATGGTAATTTGACAACAAAGGACATCAGGTGCCCATTTCCTGACTCTCTGTTCTCTATGTATAATTTTCCAACCATCTTTTAGGTCCCTTACCTATAAAGAAAGAATAAAAGTTTATTTTCACAATATCCCTAAACATAGCTTGTTTCAGAAAATGATCGTGTTAGTAAAACAAATTCTTTAAGTGTCTGGAGATAACGACACAACAATTCATAAGTGATGGAAATTAGCTCAAAATGTTCAAGTGATACTCTGACTTTCTCCTATCCCAGCTTAGTCCTGCTCAGAAACCAGCTACGCTCTGTTGTTTCATGTGTTACTGTGGGTTGGTTTACTAAATACATTTAAAGCTCTCTTCTTTTCTTCTTTTCTTTTTGTAATTATGGACAGCAATAGTATTTAAAAAAAGATCTTTTGAAAAGGAGCAGCGCCTCATCAGTTAAATGGCTTTCTGTAATAATCACCTCGCTTTCAGTTCAATTTGCCCTGTGTAGCTGGAGCTGACCTCTCAGCTGTCTGTATATTTTTAAGTGTTTGTGTAAACAGCAAAGGATCCCGTTAATTACAGAGCCTTCCTCCCATTCAGCAGAGCGATGTCCGGCTTCTCTGATTGCGCCCGCGATAGGAGAAGCCCCTGGGAGCCAGGAAGGAGGCAGCGAAAGGGAAAACGAAGGGAGGGAGATGGGAGCACCCGCTTCAGTGAGAAGTGAAATGGAGTCGGGCAGGCAAGGAGAATCTTGTACTGGGGTCTCAGGAAGCTGAGAAAGGGATGTGTGTAATTACAGAGCCTAATTCGCTGTCTGTGGTGAGGCCACCAGAGTTATATCACCAACGTGTTTTGGCCCTGTAAGTTAGAATCATAGCAATGTTTCAGTTGGAAGAGACCCTCAGGATCATTGAGTCCAACCCTAACCTAACTCCAGCACTAACCCATGTCCCTAAGAACCTAATTTCCACATCTTTTAAACCCTTCTGGGGATGGTGACTCCACCACGTCCCTGGGCAGCCTGTTCCAATGCCTGACAACCCTTTCCGGGAAGAATTTTTTCCTAATATCCAATCTAAACCTCCCCTGGTGCAACTTGAGGCCACACTGAATGTTGGGGTTTGTATTTCTATTGTATAATGTTCTCCAGTTTATACTGGGGAGTGGGCAGACTGATGCGCTAAGGACTGATCCAACTCTTGTCTCTGAATTCGCAGCCGCTCCCTGATGCTGAGCGGAGTTGGAAAACCCAACGAAACCCCCTGGTGTTGCTGCTGTTCCCCACAGAGCTGTCACTGAGCTGCCCGGGAGGTTGTTCCTCTCCAGGTACAGGTCTCGCTGCTTTGCAATCTGCCTTTACCCTGACACAAGGTAGTTGTCTGTCCGACTTTGAGATCTTAGAGCAGCGCTCGGTTTGAGGTGCCTTTTCTCAAGGGACATGGGTTTCTCGCATGATGGTAAAAGGAGTATTGCTGCAGAAAGAAAAAAGTGAGGCTGATGGTAAACTTTCATGAAAGGGTCAGTATCTGCATTTCTTTGGTGTGTGGTATCAAGACTGGAAAGGAGAAAGAATTGTAAAGGAAAAACAGACAAACCCCTTAGTTTTTCCTTTGTGTGTTTATTTTTACAACCCTGATCAGTGTTGGTTATTCTAAGTTTCCATGCTAGTGAGCTTCTTCACAGATATGCTGTTGGAGCGATGGTGACGGCGTTTTGCCGGTTTGGGATGGATGGCAGCCTTGTCTGGAGCTAGAACACTTGGAGAATCTCAGGTGTGACTCTCCCGCTACAAACCTATATCTTACTGATTCACTTTTTTTCGAAGATGCAAGGAAAATCCTGCTGTTTGATTGGAACTGACAAAGTGTAACTCAATCAGTTACATGTGAAAGCCTTTTGAGGGCAGCTAGAAACCAATATTACATTAAGTTCTGATATTTTGACTTTAACATATGTGGCCAAAGCCATATTTCGAAGTTTTTAAAAGCCATTTAGTCGTAATAGTATACTGAACTTACATTTTTTTTATTTTTAATGATGCTAAATCATTTTCAAATACTGTATGTACAAACAGCAAAGATGTAGGTGCAGCTAATGAAACTGTAAATAAAGTGTATTAGAGAAGGGAAGACAGTTGAATGCAGGAAAAAATCTTTGCACATAATCAACTGAATTTTTTAACAAATTAGATATAAGGGGTTGTCATTTTGGCTGTGGTGTTTCCCAGTGTCACAATACACAATCACTCAAATAAAGGAGGTTGAGGGATACCTGCGTCACACAGGGACCTGTTCAGATGTCAGATAATCAGGCCTTACAATACTTATATATGGTTAAGTATTGTCAATATTAGTAAAACCTCTGAAAGTGACACGTTTTGTTAGAAAAAGGTGTAATTTTTAAACCCGCTTCCCTTCATTTTGCATTTGAAGTGCAAATGGAAGCACGGATAGCTAACTGCTGCTTTGTGTGTCTTAGTGAAATAACGAACACCCAAATACAAACTCCTAATGTAGGCATCAGCTTTGGCATGTATCTGCTTATTTGCTGAGTTTCCTTAACTCCTCATAACTCACTGTGAAAAGAGTTGAATGTCAGGTGCTGGAAAGTTCAGCAGAGAGCAAGGTCAGACCCAAGGGCTCAGCATTTTCAGAGAGAGGAGCAAATTAAGTTCACCCTTCAGCCCTCTGCTCTGCGCATCTGCCACTCCTGTAAACCTGTTTTAGCCGTAGCCCCCAGAAGTCTGCCAAACAGAAACCAGAAACATTTCAGTATATATTTCTCCTGGAAGTGTCAAGAAATGCAATTTTGTTAGATGACAGCATTAGCCTTGAACTTTCCAGACAAACCTAAACGAAGAGAAAGAGTTTATTCTGGCTTCTAGAAACTGATGGGAGCCCTGTGGGGCGTAGGTTCAAATTTTTAAACGTTCGCATCAAATCAGATAATGGTATCCACCCCCTCAAAAGCTCCACGGGTGGAGAAGGAAAGAACATACCAATAAGCACATGCAATCCTTCAGAGTTCATTATACAGCAAGTGTGTTTCAAAGGACCTTGAGAGCACGTTTCCAAGGGAGGGGTAAGGTCGATGCTTGGATGGGAGAAGCCAATTGAAATCAATGGGAATTGATTTAGAGTCCAGGGGCACTGTGTTAAAATCTCCAGTCTTACGATATAGCTTCATGAATATTAACCGGAGCGGGATCAATACGCAGCTGATTTTCAGATGTACGGCTGGCTCCTTTTCGTCTGTAGATTAAAGAAATCGCAATCTTTGTTTCTTTAGATAAGATTCAGAATTCCAGAAAATTACTCGTGATTTTATATCCCGTTCTCCGGGACTGTTTGATAAGGTTTATGATGTTTTCCTACCTTTTAAGTAGGCGTTTTCCTAGTCACATTTATCTCTGGTGTCTGTTTCAAGGATTTCCTCTAAAGGAATAAAGCAGAGCAGGTTTCTCTCGGGGCACTGAGGTGCTTCTTGTGTGGGTGGCTCTTTTCTATGCTTGTAGACCCTTGGGTTTTGGGGAAGCCCGGTGAGATCCAGCCCTCCTTCCCTCCTACCTGCCAGCAGATGGCTGCCACTCTCTGATGGAAGGGAACTGCTTCGCTGCACGTTTTATCTCATGCAGAAAGCCACTGAGTGCTGCAAGATGCTCTGTTTGTCTAATCTGTGACAGGCCTGCCTCTAAACATATAATCCGCCAATCTGAAAGCCCAGGTGACTGACACCATCCGCTTGAAAGAGCTCTTCAGAGTCCAAAGGCAGAAACCTGCGCTGCTGCTGTGCTTTGCTGCATCAGCTGAACCTTCCCAGATGCTGCCTGAGCTGTGAAAGTGAAAAAGTTCTCTCTTAACAAAGGATGCAGAATATTTGAAACATCCTGAACGTTTCTGTTTGTTTGTTTTTTTGAAAGTGCGGGTCAGGATCCAGACTTGGCAGCTTCTCCTGGCTTCCTCAGGGAGCGGAACAAGTGCCCCAGGTCTGGCCAACCTACTTAGGCTCTGGGAAAGTTTTGGGTTCCTCTACAGCAGACACAGATTTTTGTATTCAGGCTTCTGAATAACAACGAATCATGTCTTTGTGTGTGCGTGGTGTTTTTGGTGTATTGTTTGGTTTTAATTTGGGGGCGGGGGGAGGAAACAAAAAGGCAAAACAACAACAAAAAAGACCAAACAAAAATTGCTCAAACCCAAAAAATGTCTTCTAAATAGAGAAGGATTTTGGTTTGGCTCTGATAGATTTGTTTCTACTGTGTTTTCTTTATTATTGGGAGTGCTAACAGAGCAGCACCAGCACCTCTTGCTCCTCTGGTGTTGCCAGGACTGTGTACGTTCAGCAGCAGATTCAGAAACTTTCCATGGGGTTTTTTGTACCCCTGGCATGAAGAAGCCAGATTTTGGGTGCTGAGAAGCGTGAGACAGGATGGGGAGAGACCCTCCTGTTCGGAGTAGGTTGGGGCAATTCCTGTGTTTTATTGTGTTTTATTGGCTCCAAGTGCAGGGATTCTGCACTTCGAGTGGCCGCTATTGGCTTTGGCTGCAAACCTGGTGTGCGGCCTGAAGTGTTTTATAAGGATATCGCTACAGTACTGATCATCTGTCTTCTGGTGGCACCAGAAAATGTGCTCAGAGTGTGCTGCTCTCTGTACCAAAACTAGATAAACACAATCTGCAACACTGAAGTATTGAAAAAAAAAAAACAGAATGCCCCAAATCTCACTTTGCCAAGGGACTGTAGTGGATTGGGTGTTTTAGTTTTGTTTAAAACAATGATAATTAAACTGTGTGTCTACTTAAGAGTTTTGAAAGTCTTTCTGTAATGTGATGAAGATATTTTACATGCATATTGCTCAAATAGTGTTTCTGAGGTTGTCAGGTGGGCCTTTAAATGATGGAGCTGAAGCACTGAGGGTTTCTCCCAAGCTCTCTGAAGTGGATGGGAGGTAACAGCCAGTGAGCTGTTCTAGTAGCTTAAATTTTGCCTGAATCAGGTTTCTAAATATGTTTCAAAATACTTATGGAAACCTGAGTATGTCTTACAGGTTTAGGGTTATTCCATAAGGTAACTTTAGGTAGTATCTGTTGAGCTGTATATCAGAAAATCATTGTTCCAGTTTTATCGCTATGGCTAGTGATGAAGTCATACGCAAATGTGAAAGATGTGCGTGTTATCTCTGGCATCGGGTACTGGAGTAAGTTACTGGAGTTCAGCAGTTCACCGTAGAGCCGTGTGTGCTGAGCATGGTCTAATGAACTTCAGGAACATGACGCTGTTCCTGGTTCCTGTAAACCAGCAGTTATTCCAAATGTGATGAAGTTACATCTGCACCGAGCTATGGCTTTTGGGAGGCATTGGTGCCATTACGTGTTGTGTTTGTTTTGTGTTTAAGGGAGTGCAGGTTTGGGGACAATTTTCTTATATATTTTTTTTTCCTTAAATTCTGCAAAACTGGACTATGGAGGTTGAGCTGATGCTTGTGAGAGGGGAAAGAAAAAAGAAAAAGATTGAAAAATTAGGATACTAAAAAAATGGGTCCATAGAGCAGTACTGCAGCGTGTTTCAGGACAGTGTTTGAAAAATAACTACAGAGTGGGGGAAGGCAATGTGAAAAATGCAATGAAAAATGGGGTAAACTTTGAGACTTTGTCTTTCTATACATTATTCATTGCAGCTAGTGAAAGGCAACTTGGCTTCTCTTGTGTCTTTGATGGCCAATTGGAAATGGTGAAAATGTTTGTAACTTCTATTGTGTCTTTATCCAATTAGGCAACTAGTTTATGAAGAACAGGGACAGAATTAATCATGGGCTCTTGCTCATCACAGCTGTGCTCTGAATGCCTGACAAAGCCACTTTATGGCATATAATTCAATATATAGAATAAATGTACTACAAAGGACATAGTTTTGAAAGCATTTTCAGTGGTGATCGTGTTTTTTGTGAAGTCCTGAGCACAACTGATTACAATTGAACTGAATGGGAGCTGTGAGATGCTTTGGAAAGTGAAATCCTTGCTGGCGTTTTCAAAAGGGCGATCTGAATCTGGATTAGAGCTTCTTATGCAATTTGGATATAATTTTTGTGTTCAAGTTGGTGGCTGTATAAGCATATTGAGTGTTTTCTGCAGGCAGTTGGTTACCTAAGCATCCAACTATCTCTTCAGGTTTAAAAGTACAGAAATCAGGAGGTTCTGAGAGTGCTTTCAAGCCATGTGATTAAAGTCTTCCCTCTACGTCAATACTAAGACTAGAGGCTGTATTTGTTTTCTACATTAAATATATTTTTTTAAATGATCTAATGCCAGTAGCAATTGTACTTAATGTTTCTTATTAACTTCAAAACGTATATTAGCTAGTATTAACTTGTTAAAGAAATACTAACTAGTTAGTTTATTGCTCTTCAATTGTTTTTCTTTTATCTCTGAAGTACTTCTGCTGTACTACTTTTATTTTAAAAGACGTCTCCCACTTTTGCTTTATTAAGAGCATTCCCACTTGAGAATGAAGTTGTTTTTAATTGAAAACCACTATTTTAGGTTTATGGGCTGCAGCTAAAAGTGGCTTCTCAGCCTTTTACCTGTGTCAGACTTTAGAAGTCATTCACAATTATTTTCATTTGCAAATGGATGCTGGTCTGCCTTGTACCTGTGTATTCTGAATAACTGATCTACAAGTCAAACTCTATCTATACGTGCAAATGCCATTCATTTGCAAGTTTAAGTAGTTGTGTCCGCACTTTAAAGGTCTGTTTTAAATCACTTTGAGCGTGCTACTGACAGACATAACTGAATGTAAATGTTAGTTCACAAAATGTCTAGCATAAAAGAAAGGGTATAATTCTCTATTACACCTTTGTTACATTGCAGTGATGTCTGTGATATCCACACCGATGTAAAAACTGAATTGAATGAAACTATGGCTCATTTGACTCTCAGTTTATCTATTGCTAGAATGAAATATTTGCAGATTTCCATTTTATTTTGTAGTGTACTAAACCACCTGTGTCTTAAACTCTTCTACCAGCTCTGGTTGAAATACTGAAAGCATCGCAACTACTCAGACTAGAGCTGCAGAGTTAAGATAAGCTTCTGACTATGTAGGTACTTAGTGAAAACACACCTGGTCTTCTCAAAATCTTTGGCGGGTGTCCCATATGATGCAGTGTAAGCACATGGTAGGTGTTGGATCAAACACATTTTTGGCTATTGATTATTGAAGTACCAGCTTTCATGGAGTGGAACGGTATTCTTGATTTGATTATTTGTATTATAAATTACAATGACTAGTCTGTTATTAGCAGACAGATTTCAGATGGGGTTGTCTCAGTGCCTGATATCGCACACGCTGGTGTACAGGCGAATTTTTGACAGCTAAGATCCTCATAATAGTAGATCATGGAAAACAAAAAATGCTACTCCTTACTGGTGTTTGATACTTACTTTAGTATAGCAAATCAAAGTTTTACTGGGTTCAGAAATGCCAAAGCAGCACATTTTGTACTTCTAAAAAACGTATCAGCTTCTGGAAGTGAAGAACATCTGCATCTAAAACTTGCCAATTAGCGAGAAGACTCAAGTGATGCTAACGCTCCCGGTCTATTTTTGGTCACTGTCTACGTGACCAGGGAAAAAAACAGAATGCTATGGCTTGGGTTAACTCTTCTCTTTCCTTTTTAAAGCGTTTCTTCTTATTTTCAGTAGTGAAAGGCTGATGAACAAAGCATGTCTGAGAAGACTTTTATAAATGCGACTGTAAGAACTGATCAAATATATGGTCATCAGTAATTTCCATGACATATTTACTCAATATTCTGCAGGCTACTGAGTATGATACACAACAGCGTCTCATATAGAAGGCCAAGTAAAGGCCTATTTATTTATGTAAGTATGTATGCCTATGTAATTCCATAAGACATGTACCATTAGCATGGCTGCTTTTCTGTATGTGTGTTTTTTAATTTATTTTTGGTAAATCTGTTATGGGATAATTGTTGTTTTCCAAAATTACCTGTTGAAAAGTCTGAGAACATCCTTCAGACTGTGGGAAAGCATAAATTCATAATATATTTCAATCCTTTAGTTGTTCAGTCTGTGTCTAAATATTTCACAACCACCAAAGTATAGCAGAAGGTGCAACTTTTAAATTAATCGAGTAGATTTTGCCTTTTGCCTAACAAGGCAGAGTGAACATCTAAGCCCTTACTAAGGACATACAATCATATTAATGCTGATCCCAAAAAACTACTTCAGTGAGAAGTAGAGTTGGGTTCACTCTACATATAACCAGCAGCAAATAGTTCAGTTACTTGCTGTTTATGTGATCTCTGTTGGAAGTTGGTCAAAGCTTAGCTTGAGACCTTGTGACTTTGCAGGCATGTGCAGAACATAAGGAGTATTTTAGCTACACTTGCTCTTTTTCTTCCTTCTGGAAGTCAGGTATTGTCAGTACGTGATACCTACTGCAGCCCTTTAAATGGACACCAATGGTCACTGACCAGGGAAATCCCTGATTCAGCTCATTTGAAGTGAAGGTGGAAGTTCCTGTGGATTCTGTTGGGTTTCAGACAAAGCCACTAGAAGTAGTGAAGATCTGCAGCTGCTTGTTGAGTTGCAATTTGAAGCCATACCTTAATGGCTTTAAAGCTGATTTACAAGTATTTTTCATGGTTTCTCTCAACATTTAAGCAATTTTCCTTGTCCTGCAAGATAAAACCAACTCAGGTGTTAATGATTGTTATTTGAAGAGTAGCATATGGGGAAATAAAAAATGCATTGCAGGTACAGCAATAAAATTAAATCTTAATTAGTCATTGGGTAAAGCGGACAACAAAAGAGGGCACCAGTTCTCCACAGATCCCAGGTTTGGTGTGTTTATAGGTTTCCCTCTCTGGAAGTGTGGAACACTGATAATAGGACAATTATCTTTTAGGGGTGGAGTGAAATCTGTGTTTACTCATATCTGTAATTTCAGTGGAATCCTTCCAATGCTATTCATGAGACCTTGAATAGACTCCGAGATAACAAGCGGGAAATCTCATTGCAGAACAGCAATAGCTTCTATTTTAATCCTCCAGACCAGATGTGTTGAAGACAGCTATAGTCTTGTTGCTGCAATGGTGTAATAGTTGTGGCCTTTTAAAGGGACCACTTAGGTAATGCGGAACTGCACAGAACTGAGCAACGCACGCACACGCCGTGCAGCTGCTTGTCCTGCACTCAGAGCAGGATGGGTTTGTACCATCTTGGAGATGCAGAGACCTGGTTTCACAGGCTCTGGTCCAGAGTCCATAGGAAATAATGAGAAGATGCCTTCAGGGCCAAACCATGGTCACTTCGCTGGGTTTCAGTCCTCGTTCAGGAAGCTCACGGCATCTTTTTCTGTGCTGCTGAGCAGTGGGTCTCATAACCTCAAAATTTTATCATTTTTTTCAGCAAGAGTTACAGATGGTGACAGGCCCCAGTCTGTGGAAGAAACAGAGAATTAGAAAAAAAAACAACTTCTGACTGTTTTTCTTGCTGATTGTTCAAGGTCCATGGATGGTCTCTGTATTTTGTGTATGTTGGCTGTATATCTTCCCTTGGGAAAGCAGGTGGGTAAGTTTGTGCAGCACTGGTGAATTTGACTGTGCCATGAGCAGCCAGTTTAAACCTCGTTCAGCTGAGACAGGGAGCCAATACCTTTGGCATCAACCTCTGACAGGTTCAAATAGGCTCATTATGGTCACACTGCCATCGCTACCCCGTAGGCAGGCTGGAGACCTGAAATTCTGAACATCCTGAAAACCAAGCAGTGGAGGTGAGGGTTGTAGCGCTGCTCAAGTGGCCATTAAATGAAGTTCTTCATTTATGTATCAAGCACGATCTTGTTCCAGCTCTTTTCTTAGTTCCTTCAATTGAGCTTTGACTGAAATGGGAGTATACTTTCTAAAGACAGCCAACAGGTAACCCAACAAGAATAAGAAACGGTCCTATACATATTACTTATTCCAGCTGCAAATACAAATGATAGAAAAAAAAAATCACAGTATTTTTAACATTGTCATTTTGAAATTGTATTGCTTAAATTCCTGGCATTTTTGGTATTCCAGATTCCTCGAAATTAAGAAATGTTTATCCCATAGCTTTTTAGTTTTCTCCCTTCTGTGCCTTTGGTGACCAGTAGGCTCTATTTATATTAAGCTCTTGTATTTCAGTGTAATTAAAGTCAAGCCAACGATGTTGCTTAAGCTTCAGTGGAAACACAAATCTTCTGGCTTAAACTCTGAATTTCGGTCTCACGTAACTAGACAGACAAGGAATGAAATGGTTCAAATACCTTTGCATTACAATTGCTCTCTCTTACATATGTATCAAAATTTATTTCAAAATTTATTTCAAAATTTAAAACAGCCTGAGACTTTCCCCATGTAAAAAGTGGATCCTGCCTTTCTTAGATTTGAAGAGTTGCTTCCAGAGAAGTTTGCCAGTGTTTGGTTCTTCTTAAATGCTTGCTATTTCTGTACAATTCCCTGAAGTGTATGCTGGTTTATTTGATTTCATTAACATTTGGAAAGGATTTGAGGAATTGCGTGGTTTGGTCACTACAGTAAAGAGATAATAATGCTCTTGGGAGAAGCTGGATGTGGAAATTGCATGTGAGAAGTTGCGTGTCCATCCTGAGAGGCTGTAACAGCCCCTCTCTGTGGGGTGCTGTAAAGTTTTAACTGCTCTAATCAGCAAGGACCATCATACCACTCATGTCAGAGGAATCTTCTGTGATAACATCCGAAGGGCGTTCTCACTGATGGCTATGCCTATATATCATTTTCTAAGCACGAGACCGAACTCAAGCCCAAACTTGTTGCATATTGAAATAATTTAGAGGGAAGGCTGCCGTGGGAGGAGGACTGGCTGTGATCTGCCATTGGATGGGGGAAGCTTGAATTCACGTTACCTCTTCCCATGCACTCAGGTATGCCTGGATCACAGGCACAGTTCTAAAGCCATTTTCTTTACCCATCCCTTTTACCAGCTACCTGATGCCATGCAGTGGTGTCACACTGCCGGAGCAGACTAGTTATCTAGTTTCTCTCTTAAATGTCGTTAATAGGAAGGCAGCAGGGGGTGGGAGGCAGCTGAGCTCTGCTGATCCACTTGCCAGCAATGATGATGTGGTTTGGAGCCCGTGACAGTGCCCGGGCCGCTCTTCTGCAAGTACTTTAAGCCGCAGTCCACGTGAACCAGCTGATAAGCGTTGATATGACTCCTGTATTTCAGCAACGTATTGCAAAGCCGTTTGTGGTGGCTTGCAAGGTTTTTTGGGGTGAATTTGGCAGGGATGTGACACAGCTAAATGCGTTATCGCGTGGTGTTTTTGCAAGGCTTCAGAAGAGGTCGCGGTGATTCCTATGTCATAACTTGCTGGCAGTGGTTTGCCCCAGAGACCTTCCAGTGTTGGTTGCAGCTGTGGGAAATTGCAGTTAAAAGAGGTTGCTATTGCAGCAGCCCAGGTTGACAGCAAGAATAAAATAGTGTGTGGTCTGCAGCACGATCCTCGCTCAGTACCACTGCCTGTAAAACAGCCAAAGTGCAGGAATATATTGTAGGAATATTGAAGTAGCGTCTCTCTTTTTTTGAACTTGGACTTGAGGGTCCGTAGGCGTTAGCACAGTCATGTATGGTTACCCAGAATTTTGGGATGGTGATACAGGCTTTTATCTGGCATCTTTGAGAACTGCTTGCTTTGAAGCCTGAAATGTGTATGATGTAGCCATTTCTTGGGAGCAGGGCTGCCCTGATCTAAATTAAAAAGAAAAAACTTGGGTTTATTTTTATTTTCTTTTAGAAACAAACTAATCGTGAATGGTATACAGAAAAACTTACAGCATACTGTCCTTGTAGCCTCTTGTGCTGAGAATTCAAGCTGCAGTACATATGTATCAATCCTCCCCAGCCCTTCCCTCCCCTCTTCCTCTCCCTGCACCATACATGTATTTAATCTTAGACATGGATGTAAACCTGTCTGTCCCTTATTTTGCATCCTTTGAGTATTATTACAATCAGGCCAGTTTATTAAGAATTAATGCCCCTTCGTGAACTGAGGATAATGGAATGGCCACATTTCCTCTTGTGCTGGACTGTGATTTACTAATAGGAGCTTCTAGGGAAAGGATCATAAAAGAGTGAGGCCCCCACCTCTGGATTAATATTTAATCAGGTGTTAAGAGAGCCTTGTGTCGGATCCTAGAGTTGCTAGCAGAAACCTGCAGGGGAAATGAGAGGGTCCTGCATCTTAAAGGGGCAATGCAATTATAATTAAAGGCTTGATCTGAAGCCTATGGACATAAATGAAAAACTCCTGTTGATTTGCAGACCTCTGGATCTGACCCAAAGGGAACCAAAAATAATGAATGTTTTTGCATGTGAGGCAGAGAAAGACAGACACACTTTTTTATTATTTCGAACGTATCAAACAAGGTTAACATGCATGGTCTAAATTTAAAATTAATGGGATGGAAAAGGTCTGCTGTTAAAGACACGCATCAAACAAGCTGCAGGCCAAACTGTTCCAAACTTTTAAAATATGTGAATATGAATTCAAATGGCTTATTTCTTGTATTTCATGGTTAAATAAGCTACACAGAGAAACGTGGCAGCTGAGTTGCTCTAAGTGGACTACAGATCAATAATATGTTTTTAAGTAGGTACAGATCAGTTCAGTTTACAAGCAAAATCTGCCCCATGTTCCCTAAACTGGCTGCAGCCTCAGCAGCCCCGACCG
The DNA here is from genome assembly GCA_013399365.1 of Pampusana beccarii. Taxonomy (NCBI): domain Eukaryota; kingdom Metazoa; phylum Chordata; class Aves; order Columbiformes; family Columbidae; genus Pampusana; species Pampusana beccarii. Next base: position 1,064,577 of record VWYH01002284.1, on the reverse strand, counting down.
CTTGCAGGAGCATCTGCAAACATCTGGGTGGGACTCAGCCCTGCAGAGCACCACAGCAGGATGTGCGGAGAGCCCATCTCACAATACATCTTGTACATCTGATTTCTACAAAGCAAGTGCCTTTTTCAGTTACTGCACCGTGTTCCCAGTACTGTTACTGGCTTATTTAATCGTAAAGCTGGGCCTATGGATTTACCAGGGCTTAACTAAAAAATGTTCTAGACTTGGAACAGGATGCTGGGGGGATGGATTGTTGGTCAATATAGTTGGCTATTGTGTTTTAAACTTCAGCCTGTAAGAAAAGCCTCCATTTGATGTGAAATCCCTGATGAGTAGAGAAAAAAAAATAATCAGGGTTGCACTGAGGCTGTTCTGTCCAGATGAGGTGAGACAGGAGTGGATGAAAGAGCATGAAGCTTGACCATGGCAGATCTCTGTTCTTGCTAGAGAGAATATTTTGCCTTCTGCTGAGTGTGTGTGATTTATATGATCTCATGTCATCCTTTTAAACTGGCCTTTCACACCAGTGTCCTCAGTATGTATGAAAATACATTAAAACTGCGTAGGAAGGTGGCACACGTAGCTGCTCGTGGTGGCTTAACAGGACCTATTGTATTTCATTGCAGGCTGCCGCGTCCTAGGTGATTGTGTTTCCATTGATCTGAGTTTGCATCCGCTCTCCATCTATGCTGGTTTTGCATTTGTGCTAAGTATAGCATAGACAGGGGACAGTGATTAGGACCATGTTTGTATCAATAGATCTTCTCATGTTCTCTGTGTACATGCTCCGGATGCTTTGCACAAGTTATCTTCATGCAGTATAATATTGAATGATGTGGTGCATTACATTGAGTTAATTTCAAAAATCTGTTAGTATTCCTTTGATTGATTTTTGCTATTTTCACTAAAAAAAAAAAAAATCCTAAACACAAGCCCATTGTTGAAGTGTTTGGATGAGTGATAAATCCATGGAGAGAATGCAGGCTGAACGCTTTCTGTTGTTTTGTACTTTTGTGGTTGAATTTTGAATTTTCCTTTTCATGCAAAGTTACTACAGATTCCAACCTAGAGAGTTCAACAGAGGACCTCAGAGTGCTGCATCTTCCAAACCAACAGTGGAAGTGAATTTCTTTACATCACAGATGGGTCTTGGGAGAAACTTTGTCCTGCAGCCCATTTTTCATCTTGTTTAGGCCAACCTTCCTCCGCTGAGGATGGCAGCACGTCCTGTGGAAACTGTATTGTGTGTGTAACATGGAGCAATGACACAAGGAAAGTTGAGAGTGGGACTGTTAGCGTTTGCAATGAGCTGTGGCATCCAGAAAGCAAATACTTTGGAACCGGATATATTTAGTCCTAATAGCAAAATTATTGTGAGCTGTACCTAAACCCAAGATATTTGTAAGAAGTCTCTTGGCCCCTCTTTCCTGCGGTGATCTTTTAGTTCATCTGATGCTTCTGATTTCGTTGGGGAAATTGGGAAACTTCTCAGCAGAATTTGTAAGCTACTTGTTTGTGGGTTTCTTCCCCAGCCTTATGGAATCAGAAATTAGAGATGATGCTTTAAGAATTGAAACCGATGACTACAGCAGAATTATTTTGCCTCAGATTTACACTGAGCAAGTTGATCTGATTGTACCCTAGAGTTTTCATGATCTGAAGGCAAATAAGAATAGGTTGTATGTTTTTGTTGTTTGTTTTTATCATCTTGAGGTCTTTGCAGCTACCTCAGGCTCCATAAAAGTCAGGATGCCAAATTTTTGCATTGTGAAGCGTTGCAGTGCAGTCAATGTCTTTGAGGTAAAGAGAGCACATGTAAAGCGAGAAGAGCCGGGAGCAGAGATGGATGTGGAGCCTGCATCTACTACATCTTAGCTGGGCCACTGAACCACAAAGCTCAGTATCCATCTCTCTCGTAATGATTGCTCCCAGAGAAAGGCTTTCCCCTGAAAATCTCTTTCCAACATCATCTAATAGGCAAGGCCTATTTCAGAATTTTATTCCAGCTCATTTAAGTTCAGGTACCTTTCGTGTTGCTCATTATTCTCAAGGAAAAATGCAGATGAGAGAAGTTCAGTCGGTGTGCAGATATTCTAGATTAATCTGGGCAAGGTCTGTTCTTTCTTCCTGCTGCTGAGGGTTGGGAGCCCTGGCTGTGTGCAAACCCCTCGAAAGAACAGCTCCCAATTACAGCGTTTCTTTTAAGGGCCGGCATTGTGAGACTGTGACTATTGGATGGGAAGAGCTGGAATCTCCCCATAATTTGATGGGAGACAAGAAATGATCAAAGCAAGCTGGCTGGTATCTGAAATGGAATAGGGAAGGAGCTTTTGCTTTTAATGAAACAGTAACGGCTGCTTAGTGATTCAGCCTGCTGCCCCGCTTAAAAATAGTACAAAATTGTCCATTAGTGGCACATAGCACTGCAATAAAACTTATGAAAATTATTTATTGCTACATCAAGCTGCATAATTCCTTCTTGTAAAGCAAGACATAGCAGAAGTGGGGGAAAGGCCAAACATTTAGTTCCCAAATACTAAGGTCTTACCTAATGTGAAATGTATCCTTTGCAATAAAGAGTAGAAGATAATGAAGTTTGTGACAGTCCCTTTTTTTTTTTGTCAGGGAAATTTTGGCAGTCTGAGGCTGGCCTCGAAACAGGACATCTCCGACTCAAGCAGACCTCAGCTTTGCTGAGAAAAGCTTCATTCTTTTCTCAGAACATATTTATTAACCTCAATTTCTCCCCCCGCCCCCTCTTTTTTTTTAAGAGAGGAGTTAAGTTTGCAATCCAGGACTGTCTTCCAATGAACAAGTCCTTGTCCCCTCGATGTCTCAGAGCTTCAGTAGGTAACAGCAGGTAGTTGATCTGACCGGGCAAAAGCTGCCGTTTCCTGTGGTCAGTGAGAATTTTGCCACGTTGAAGTCAGGGTTTCAGTCCTAGTGTTCTCAAGGAGATATTGATTATACGTGGTGGAAAATACAGCAAGGTATTTTGTCAGAAAAACAAGCACGAATGTGCAAATAAAAACACAGAGATAATAAAGGTCAGAGCTGTTTAGTGGGCCTTCATAAAGTTATGTACCACTTAAATCCTAATTAACTCCTGTTTGGGGCATTTCAGCGGGATTTAATAAATAGGTTTGTGGAGAACCTCTGCACAGGGTTGAATTTCAACCTTTGCAAAGAAAACGGGAGGAGGTTAGTTTACATTAGGCATCTGTGTATTTTGTTCCCAAAGTAGCATTTAGGAAAATGGCCACAAACAGCACATGCTGTGTTATAGCTGGCAATTTAATCTGCAGGCACGAACATATAAAACCCATGATAGGATGAAGTTTTCATTGCTGCGAGTGTTGTATAATGGAAGTACTCAGAAAAGCCAGAAGACTGAGCAACAAGTGGCGTTTAAAACCTTGGAGTTTACCGCAGCCTCACGTATTTTGCATGATTGATATTTTCCTTAGGTTTCCTGTATTTCAAATGCTTTACTTATCGTGGAAACAACAGGGCTGCATTAGCGTGGGTGGAGCTGAGTGGTATTACTACAATGCAGGAAAAAAATCAATTTATTCTGTGGCTTACAATTTATTTCATGGTTAGTGAAATATCAGTTTAAGTGATGATTATGTTACCCAAGTATGTGATATACTCTGTGTCTAATATAAACAATTACTGTATATGCGTTGCATGTGTGGTTATAATGCGATGGTGTGGTGTGGTACTGAGATTTTATCGGGTTTGGGCTGGTCACATTACTCACCAATTCAGACTTTCCCTTTGGTCAAAATCTTAATATCTGCGCAAGTCATCCCAAATGAATGTGAGCAAAACCTTGACACCGCAAGTCTATCGTCATATATCCCATGGTTGGCACATATTGAATAGGTGTATTATAGATTTGGTGTCTGCTGAGTCCGTAAAAACACTTCTGGGACTCTACCTGGAAAGGTTGACTTCATCATTGTCAAAAGTCCCATGGAACAAACTGTTGAGGGGGGAAAAAAAAAGTTTCTTTAAGAACCGCTGGAGAGTATCTCTTTATAATGTAATAGCTTTGTGATTCTCTGTGTCATCTCCAGATTTTTTTTGGCAATGCAAGCAATAAGTGGTTTTAGCTTCTTGAAAGTGAACAGGGAATTTGCTCCGTTCGGTAGCACTTTTAGGTCACAAGATACTGGCCTGTAAACCTACCGCTTTCTGGGCTAATCCTGCCATCCTTGTCATCTGTTTCCTTAATATGTACCACAGGAAAAAAAAAAATAGTTTTGGAATTGAGAAACCTGGAAAATAGAAGTGCCTTCTACTCCTTTCAACCTCAGTCCTGGATCCTCGTGGTGCCTTTGGAGCTGCACGGTGGAAGGCCGGGGGTGAACGTCTTGGCGCCTGGTTGTTGAAGGCAGGTAGAAGTGCTGGCACACCCGGACTGTGGGTTTAGGTGCTCCCAAAGCCGCTTCCCTCCCTTGGTGCAGCGTTTATCCAACTGGCAGCCAGGAAAACCCTGACCAGAGATGTAGGTCAGGTACAAAACCTGGCCCTGTTGCAAAGTCTCTGAAAATAGTCAAAACTCTGCTTTTGATTAGTTAGGGGAGGAAGGAAAGGGGAAGGGATAGGACAGTTTTCCCTTCCTAGCAAGCAGGTAAGTGTTCCTGTCTTAACATGGCATTTCAGTCTTGCCTCTTACTCAAGCTCCCTCCCCCCCAGTCTCCTTTCAGCTCTAATATCTAGGTTTGTCTGATTTTAAACTGGGTTATTTGAATGTCAAACTTTCAATAACACTTTAATAGAGGTGTCCATTAACCCATGCTAAATTACAGCAGAACATCTCTGGAAATACATGTGACATCCACATGAATACCAAATGAATTCATTAGGATCAGCGCTATTACAATGAATACCAAATGAAACCCACAGTGATGGGGACATCATCTTTCTGTGAATAATCGACAGCCTTCCTTTGGCACTAGTCAAACACATCAGCTGTTTGTTTCCACTGATGAGAGGTGGCAGTCTGGGTTTTGGTTAGATAAACAAACGATGACACCAATAATCACTTAGTTGGTGGCTGTAATGCTTAATAATCACATCCTGATACTGTGCATACTAGAAGCAGTGCTGCACTCTTTATGCATAATGAATCCCAAACACTTCATAAAAGGTGATAACTTTCTTTGACCACTGAATATATTATTTATAAAAGTGCTCCATTCCCTTCCCCCACCCATCCTTGGAGATCCTTTTAAATTTTTTTTTTCATCCTGTAGAATATACTGGTAGCACGACTTAGACTATGAGGTCCCTTCTTATACATAATTTACAAAACAATTTACAAGTGATTTATTTTTAGCAATAAGATAAAACATGGCGTGGAGGGTTTTTCCAACCGAGATATAGACGGTTTGGGAGTAATAGTTGTGGAGGAGCCTGGGGTCAGCTGAAATTTATTTTTGTTTTCCCCTGAGCCAAACCTTAAGGAGACTCATTTACATAGTGTGCTAAATGCACACACTTGCCTAAAACTGCTTGAAGCTTATGGCACCATGTTTTAGATGGCCTTGAAAAATACCCTTTAACTGAACATATTGGTAGCTGCATCTTGTTGATAGATACAGTAAGAGTGTCCTTTCAAGATGCTGTGTGGTTTAATGACTGGCTCTTTCTGTCTGAAGCCCCTGCTGAGTGGTGGAGCTGCCGATGTCCAGGTAGCTGATGTCAAACTCAAGTTTGCAACACACATCTCACTGATGGAAGGTGAAGGACTGTGTTCTCTGCTCTCTCCCAGGAGATGGCAGTGTTTAAGAGCATTAGCGGAGCATCTTGCTGTCATTAACCTCATGCCCTTGCACCAACCCTGGTTCTCAAGGACCGGTAACTGGTGAATGTCGTGGTAGCAGCCTAATAAAGAAGAAACACGGATTGACCTGAGGATGGAGAGAGGGATGTGTTGAAGCAGAACCTCTTTACACCAGCTGCGGCCATCTCTGATCTGAATTAGTTACTGTTTTGGTTTGTCCATAGCAAGATGTTTGAAGATGTTGACCTTGTAGCTTTGTGCTGTCCCAGCCTGCAGCTGTGTGTACTGCAGTAGCAAAACCCTCCTAACTGGCTTTCTCTCATGCTAAATCTTACTTCACTAAAGCTGTGGATTTCTGCAAAAGTAAAAAGTCCATTTCTAAAAGGATCTTACCCTGGAGAGCTGGTAATGAGCATCAGTGACAACACGTGCTTATCCGATAGACGCTGAATTAGGTTCTACACTTTGTTTCCCAGTTTCTTCCCTTTGTTTCCCAGTTTCTTCCCTTTGTTTCCCAGTTTCTTCAAACAGATGTCAGGAAAAATTACCACTCCTCCTTGGTTATGCAGGAATGCTGGTCAGAAGTGATCCCTACCTGCTGGGATCGCCAACTGGTGGCTTTCAAAATTGAAGCTGTAGTCTGGGTTTTACAGTAGCATGGGCTGCACAGTCATTTGTAACTATGCCATGTGGCACCTAATCAGCATGCTGGCACTCTGCTGGAGTGCTTAGAGTTTTTAACTTTTGCTTTGTACATGATCGTAAGACAATGGAGAACGGGACTCCAAATCTCTGGTCTCTGTTTTCCATGTAACAGGCTGAGCTGGTCCTGACGGTTGGCATTTATACAACAGAGCTGGGGAAATTCATAACTACTGTGGGGATCAGGGCACCAGCACTTGTGTATCCAGGGGGAATGTCCTCCTGGAAGGTCATCTGAAAGGGTAAATATATTGCTAAAGAAACTTAACCGGCGCAGTGCCCATCGTGGTGCTGTGTCCTGACACTGAAATGACTGTGGGATAAGGTGAGAGTGCAGAGACTGGGGAAATTCAGCCATTTTGGGGGTCAGGATGGAAAAACTCGAGGAGGAAGCTGGAAGCGCAGTCTGAGTTATTCTGGGATCTGCCTTGTTGCAGAATTCCTTTCACACTCTCCGCTCCTCAGTGCGTTTTGCCTCGCGATCCTGGGCTATCACAGAGGTCTCCGTTGTGCAATCCTGGCCTTGAAATGGTACAGCCTTCCAACTCCTAGGGAACTAATTTCCTGATAATCTATTTGTTTAAAATTAGTATCTACAAAGTTAACTCCTTGAACAGCCCAGACTTTGATTTGGGGAGGCTGGGGACGTACACCCTGGAAAACTCTAAGCGCAGGCACTGCTTTCCTTTGCATCCAGAATTCAACAGAGCTGTCAGATAACGCATGAGAGATGGTTAATAATAAATTAAAAACATTGCAGCCACAGGGAAACTGCATCTCTCCCCTCCCTCCGAACTCCCCCTCTCTTTTGCTTTTTTCTACCCCATGGGCTTAATCAGCATCAAAGAGTAACAAATCCAATAAAATGCTTCCCTGAGCCAGGAACCAGCCTGAACTGGATACACGAACACACACCGGCCTCCCTCCCTCTGCCCCCCAGTCCCTGTGCAAAACAGCTGACAGTTGAGGTGAAGATAGAACAAAGGGAGAGGTGGGGAATGGTAAATCACAGAGACACCCCCCGTCTCTCATCTGGCATTGAAGAATTCTAATAGTCTTCCTGTGCTTTTGGGCTACTGGTTCAGAAAGAGCTTTCCTGGCTGCTGACTTGGTCTTATCCCACTAAGATCTGAGATTTTGGGAGAGGGAATAAGAAGGGGAAAGCATACATTTGTTTCTACTAATTTCCCCCCTTTTAAAATTGAATTTAAAAGAAAGAAACGGGGGGAGTTGTGCCAGATGTCGGTGGGTGTATGTACACAAACACCTGCCGCGGTGGGTGATGCTGTGCTGGACCCAGCGACGGTCCATGGGGTGCCCCTGCCCACACAGGGACATCTCTTTTCAGAGCTGGGGGAGATGCAGGTCACTCCTGAGCAGAACAAGGTGGTGGTGTTGGGCTGAATCTTTGGGTGTGGAAATTCACATGAGTGTATTATAAATCAATGGGCTGACATCACTTTTCCGTTACTGAAGATTCAGTCAAAGGTATCCACCTCTGTAACAGCGGTGTGTGGGTATTCCAATAGTGCTGATGGCACCAAGAGATCTAAAAAAAAAAGTTTGAAAAGGGTTAGCAGGAAGAGCTAAGGAGATCGTAGCTCAGCAAGGTCTTCGTTCTGTGCTGCTCTTTGTGGATCGCTGCTCTTTGTGGATCGCTGCCTCGGGTATGTCTGCGTCCCCCAAAGCTGTAATGTCTAAGCACTTTAGTTATTAATATTGGAAGCACATTTTCTTCATAGCCTTGCAGAGAGTTGCCATCATTTCTGTCTTAGGGACGAAAACTGGAGCACAGAGGAAGGAAGGTTTTGCTGATGGCCATACAAAAAAGCCTATGGCAGTTAAGAAACGGATCCACGTAACTCAAACTCTGCTATATCAGATCATAGCTAGGAGAAGATCCTTTGGCCTGTCTTGGGTGAGCCGTAACACTTTCAGGTGAGTTCAGGCATCAAGTCTGCTCTGTGCTGAGTCCAACGTTCTAAAGCTGCTGTTCTGTGCTAAATGGAGAGGTTTCAAGTAGCTGACATGGCTCCATCTGCCTGTGTAATGGACATTGGGACAGTGAGAAGTTTATAACCTGAAAAGTTTGGCTTAGCTTTCCAAATGCGATTTTGCTGTGTATTTTTTTGCCTGTGCATGTATCTTTCAAATGAGATCCCAAACACCTGATCTGTTTGATGTGCATCACAGGAAAGATCCCTTGGCATTTTTCAGAAGAATAGGTATTCCTCTGTGTTTCTATAATAATTTTTCCTGTGTCTTGCTGTGCTGTGACCCTCCTTAATACCGGTTTCCTAACAAATAGCTACTCTATCAATGAAAATTGCTTTGCTAGGACGAGCTAGGTGTAGGATAAGAGGAGCTTGATGGCTCCTGTGCTGCCCCACTGTACAGGGCTGGCTCACACCTATAGCATATACAGTATTAGGCATGAGAGGCATGGTAGGAAGTTGAGGTGGTGCTGCTGATGAAATAATTCTGCCATAGCACCAGAAAATACTATTTCTTAGAGAGTGGCTGGGATACACTTTCTCTATAAGGAGGAACAAGTCTCCCCTATGAGAAGCTGTTGCACAACTGGCACTGTGAACTAGCTGGGCTTGAACGAATTAGAAAACTACCAAAGAGTTCTTATGGAAGTACAGACGGTGTTCGCATTATGGCCGTAATTAATTAACCAATCAATTATCATGATGAATGCTATTTTAATGAATCAGTTGCAAATCATTTTCAGTTCCTGTGGTTTTCGTTGGGAGCACATTAATCACAGCAAACTCTCTGGGCTGCGGAGGCATGTGGGATGTAAATCCAAGACCTGAGTGCATCTCTCACAGAGGTGAGCCAGACCCTCAGTGATCAGATCCAGGTGCAGGTGTGGAAAGCTCTCCTGAAGGTCAGAGGCTCTTTGGATTTAGAAAAACAGTGCTGGCACATTATAGAGATTGTCCCAGAGCATGTGACAAGCAGATCTGAAGTGACCCAGGACTGGGATGGGACTTAAAACACTTTCAGATATGGACTTTGCTGCTAATTCTGTTTGTACTGGGAAGAAGGTAAAATAACGCATAGCAACTGTGAAATGCTGGGTCAGCTATCCTAGTTTTGGTTGTTTTTTATGGGGGGGCAATTGTGTGGTTTGCTTCTTTTTCCTGGTGTTGGATTGGCATTCTTGTGTCTTTATATAAACACAATTCACTTTGGTGATATTGTTCGCATGTTCACAGCATTGGCTGCCTGAATGGATCTATTTGAGAGACTGGAGTTAAATCAGTAAAGGCCATCCTTGAATGTCTGCTTAAACATTGCACTTTGTTTTATTTCTCAGTTCAGTGTTCATTTTCTCCTGTGGATTCAATGGTGTTGCCAAAACCTCACAGATTGCTCCTGGAATTAGGCAGGAACTGTACTGGCTGAGTTTGGGTGGTTTTTACAGCGATGCCTAAAGCTCCTTGGAGTCAGAGCTGCTCCAGGGAAGTGCAATAGATACATCTCAACACTCATAGAGCTGACGTGGAACGGCACAGGGAACACAGGCTTGTCTATGGCAGGAAATAGTGGATTTGTTATGTGGCTGGGGATTTTCTTCTTTTTTTATGAAAAGATAGCTTAACAACAACAAAAAATAGTAGGGAGAGTGGACATGATGTCTAGAGGAAAAAAATTCTGAACCAGTTTGAGGACATTAAAAGGCTCTGCATTTCAGGGCTTTGTACTGAACAAAGAGAATCAAAATGGAAAAAAAACCCAAACCAGTTAGAAAACATCGTAACTAATCCACAGTGTCAAGCTGGAGCCTGAAGTAGTTTTACAGTATATGTAGCCATAGAAGCGTTAATTTAAGAGTTGATCTCTGTAACATACCTATTGTAAGTGGCTTATTTCATTTGCAGCTAAGAGATGCATAACTATTCCTCTTGCATAGCTGAGGGAACCTGCTTATCATGGGATGGGGTTTGTACGTTATTTCTCCTCATACTGTTGCTGTAGCAGGTTGGAATGCGGTAAGAAGAGGTATCTTTATTGAGTTTAATAACACGGGTAGGTAAAGATGACTGGAAACTTTTGTAAATAGAGATATTATAGTTCAGATATGTTTGTCTTTAGCATTTGTTATATGTTTTAGTCTAAGGGGAACAGTTTTGGCAAATGTCAGCCTAGTATTTGTTTCCTAAAGCTATACAAAAGTATCTGACTTTTGGAAGCCCTTGGCAACCTCTGTCTTCTGATGGGATGTGGGCACCCAGTTCATGTAACAAACACAAAAGCTTGTGAGTAGTCCTGACATGGCTGTATTAAAAAATGTGGGGAAATATTTGTGGGATATTTTTTGGAGTCTTTATGCTGTTTTACTGGCAATCACATGAATTTTATATCTGTCATGAAATCTCCTGACATTTCCACCAATATGTTGCAAGGAGGTCATTAGAACAATTACTGAGATGTGGGAAAAGAAGTATCATTCCATAGCATCAATTGCCAGCACTGCCATCTCTAAGCAATTAAAAACCATGAGAACAAAAATTTGACATTTTTCTGGACTGTGTATCAATAGGGTGCACTTGGGTTTGTTTTTGAGGTTTTCTGCACTGCTATAGCACTAGATTTCTTTTCTTGAAAAAGATGAAGCTGTTTTGGAAAAACTAAAGTAAATTGAAAAAATCTCAAGGAAACTTTTTTTTTCATCCATTAGAAATCATTGACTTGATACATTTAAATATTTTACAGCAGCTATTCCATTTTGAGAACTTCCTGTGGGAAACAAGTTTTGTTAGAAATCGGTTTGTTGTCTGAGATTCTATCAGATTTTTTGTTTCAATTATTTGTGAACCTGAGGCAAAGAGCCAGCCCAGTCCATCGTGGATGTTGCCCACGTCCCTGGGTTGCCAGCTCAGGTGGGTTGAAGAGGATGTAGGATGCTGGAGTTGGGGGGGAAATGGTGTTTCTGGGCTCCTGGCTCCTTACCTGCCTGACACATTGCCAAAAACCCAGGGGTTTCACAGGCTTTCGGGTCTTGGAGGTCTTTAATTGCCAAATGGCTGCGACAGATTTGAAAATGAATGTGACTCTCTTCAGCAAAATTACCGAGATGCTATTTCACCCCTGCTTGGCAGTGATGGGCGATGCAGAAGCCAACAAAGATTTTGTCAGGCTTGGGCTGTAGCAACCAAGACTGTTTGACTCGCTATCACAGAGTCACAGAATGTCCTCTAGGAAGGGATTTAGACATCTGAGAGTGCGTAATTCATTCTGGAAATGACATATTTCAATATTAAAGTTGAATTTCACTTCCATGACGCGGAGCTGATTTCTGACTCCAGATGGAAAAAATTCCCAAACTTTAATAATTGAATGGAGCTGATATCTGGTTTCCAGACCAGCTCTATTTCTCATGTGGTAATAAGCTTGAGTTCTCGATAAAACCATCAAGTATCGAAACAACTGAGGAACGGGTTTTTCGAAAGGCTGAGCCAGTCTCCCACTGTCAATAAGGCACGTAGGGTTATTTCCCTGGAGGCTTGGAGCAGAGCCTGCTGATGGTGTGGCCATTAATAAACCAGACAAAAATATTAGTGAGGTTTGTCTGAGACCTGCTTTGAGTTTGTGGAAACACCTTTTGGTCTTCCTGGATCCAAATATGTGATTTATTCCCCTTAAGTCCTAAATTTGGCTGAAAATAAACCAGACCAGGCTTTCTTCACTCAAAGAAGGAATTTCAGTGTGTGTGCTTCTGGACCTTGGTTTTAGAGTGTAGGGACGTGCATTGATGTTTATAAATATCTCCAGGTTTAGTATCAAGAGGATGGACCAGGCTGCTTTCAGTGGTGTTCAGTGACAGGATGAGGGGTAACGGGCACAGACTGAAGCACAGGAGGTTCCATCTAAACATGAGGAGAAACTTCATGTCTCCTCTGGAGACATTCAAACCCACCTGGGCACCTTCCTGTGTGATCTGCTCTGCTGACCCTGCTCTATCAGGTGGGTTGGACTGGGGCATCTCCTGAGGTCCCTTCCAGCCCCAACTATTCCTTGATTAGTTTGATCAGGAAATCTACTTCTTCATTGCTTAACACCAGGTACACCCACTCTGATTTTTTTTTCCGCTCATGTGGGAGCATTGAGTCTGTACAAATAATAAAACTGCATCTGGGTTGCAGGGGATGGGGTCTGCGATGGGTCTGGTACCTCCTGTTGAGGCACAGCTGGGATGCAGGGTTGGAGGGTGATGGAGTGAGAGATTTAGTGAAAGCACCTGTTACCCCTGGTTGGGGTGAGCTGGGCAAACTGGTCCTGAGCCTCCCAGCTCAAACCCGCGGAGATTTCACTAGTATTTCAGAGGTGATGGTTTGCTCTTTCCCAAAGCAAGCACAGCGATGTTTCCTGTAATCTGAAACAAAAGGGACAACTTGCTGCTTTGTAAGCGGTGGGTGGGGGAGGCTCTGGTGAGTCAGGACGGCCCCAGAGGGTGCTGGCTTTACTGGTTTCAGCTGTGAAATCAAAACATACGCATGAGTCAGGCCGGTGGTTAAGTTCTGCTCACTTTGAGGCCCTGGCTTTGATTAAATTCATGTGTCGTTTTCAAAGGTCCATGTTTAGCTTGGTTTTAGATCATGCTTGCATAATTAGTTTATTTAAACTATGTCTCATGTTAAATCAGATTTTGCCTGTGGACTTAAGTACAACTATGTAATAAGATATACCTATTAAACAGATGTTTAATCTTAATGACTATGTTCTTGACAATCAATTGAAATTGAACATCTAATAACTACACTGCAACTAGACGTATCTTTTTGCATTTAATAAGATCCTATAGTAATATAATTATAGTAATATGGGGTATTCTAAATAACATAGTCATGGCAATATACCAATGTTTGTATAATACACGTAATATATATAAAATCATCTGAGAAATGAGGTGGTTTTAGCTCAGCTCATCATTTCCCTGATGGCAGAGAAGGAAAAAAAAAAGTGTTATCCTCTTACAAAGGCAATAATTTGTATTGTCACTCGGTGGTGGGTGTCCTGTAATAGCACCGTGTCCGCAGGTCATCTCCCCGAGCAGTTACTCACCCCAAGTGGATAAAGTGGATATCCAAAGCAGTAGTGTCGCAGGACAAAGCTCTACGTGTCCTTAAAAACAAAGAGACAGACAAAATCAACAACAGCAAAACACAAAAACCCCCACAAAACCCAAACAAGTAAAACCCTCCACAAAACTACAACAGCACCAACACACCAAAACTCCCCCAAAACAGGTTTGTGTTCGTGTGTGTAATGACTTGGGATATTTTTGTCAGACTCAATAGGAAAAATGCAAACTAAGAAAAATAATGAGAAACAAATAGAACCAATATGGATGTGGAAACATTTGTTGGAAAAAGGCCAGCCAACTCTGTGTCAATCCTTATTGCAACTCAGCCTCTAGTTGCATGTAAATATGATACTTCACCAGTTTGAGTCTCTGATTTGTGACTGTAACCATACCAATAAATGAGCTATTTCATTAACAGATCCCACAGAATATCTGATTGTTCCACCAGTTTGATCTGTATTTCTGACTCCGGAGCTTTATACTCTGCTGTTAAGACATGCAAATTATTTGTTTTATATCCCTTTGTTATACTTCTGTACCAAAAGTGTATACTGATGAACATTTAAATATAAACCCAAATAACAGGTTCATAATGTTCTGTTCAGAATTAGCAAGTATGTGTCAAGTAGCTTACTGAAACAATATTTTGGTAGATGTGCAGTATTTTTTTGTTTGTTTTAGGCCTTAGTTCAAGGAGGCATTTAAGCCCATGCTTAAATCTATATTTTCAGCAAATACATTGCACACGTGTTCAGTATTAAGTGGATGCTAACTAGAAATATGCTGATTAACTATTGTCTTATGCTGGGACCTAGTATTCATTGGACTCTATAGAATTTTTTCCATTGAATACAGTGAGGCTGGTGCTAAACAGTTTAAAAATGTGGTGGAACGGGAGGGAGGGTGGAAAATAGGTGGGTTCAAATTAGACTTCAGATTATTTGGTGTCTTTTGGGCTATTAAATAAGTATAGAATGGAGATCTTGCTAATGCAAATTACAAACGTGTTTTGGAATCTGTTCTATAGCACATGCACAGTACAATGGTGGACTAGTAACATATGACAGACATATTGATGATAGTAAACATTAGCTCAGCATTCTGGTCATCACCATTGCTTAAAATTGGGGTGGGGGAAAAGTCTTCAAACTTTTCATGTCTCATAAAAATAGTCATCAAGGTCTCTTTTCCTTCAGTCTCTCAGATTCCTCTTTAAAAACCCGCTTGGTTTCCCAGAGCATCTCTTTCCCAGTGCATTATATTTTCTCCATGCCTTCCTGCATTAATTTTTGTTAACGTTGTTGCCATCTTTACACTAAAAAATGCACGAAGGAGAGAGAGAAGTCTGTGTGTGTTTGTGTTCTCCTTTGCCTCTTTATTTCATCTAACTCAGAGAACCAGACTGGGGGAACGAGACACTTAAAAACATTTTCTTCTCTCACATGCCAGGTTTACAGTGTAAAACTAGTGAGTTCTCCAGAGTGAAGGTCTATTTTGGTGGCCTGCTTGTGATTGTATTACTGGAGGGCACCTCTAGCTAACAGTGCACTGGGGTAAATTAGACCTAGCACTTGTTGAGGGATTATTTTTACTACTGACTTTAGTCCACTTCATCCCCAGTTTAGACTTGGGGAGAATGATTCTCTATGTTTTGTTTTGGTTCTTTCCTTTTACACCTTTATTGAAGACAGTGATTGCAAACACATTCGACTTGATAATTCAGCTCACACGTGAACTTAACAAGTAGTTCAAAGATTAATTACTATGTGCCTTGCAGTTCATAGATTCTATTATGATACAGCTCAAGCAAAGAGAACAGGGGAAAAATCCAACTGATTAGCCTGTGATTATGTGTCAGCCTGTGCTTATGGTCTTCGACTGTCACTGCATGATGCAAGAACTGCTACGTGGGTATGCTTTCCCATCTATATTATTTTTAATGTAGTTGATGAGTTTCTAAGACTTAAAAAAAAATTAGTGGCAAGATTTGGCAGTTTAGTACATTTAAAACTGGTAATGCCTAAATAGGTGAATTTAATCTTCCCAGCAGCAGAGCAAGGGCAGTTGTTATTTGCGTTTGTTATTCATGTTTCACACGTAGCTGTTTGGACTCAGCTATTGCTAATAGGGGACTTGTGCACCACCCCATCACCTGGGTACAAATCTGAGCTGGATCTCTTGAGGATGCGCTTGGCCTTCTGGCAAGTTAACCAAAGCCCAGTGTGGAAAGTACACGGGTGCTCTGTTTTCCTGCCAGCTTGCTGGCTCCAGGAGGCACCATCACATTTTGAACATCCACAGCGAGACCGTAGAGCTGTAACTGGTGTGGCTTGGTGGCAAAGGTAAGTTTAAAATGATTTTGTCTTAGCCTAGTTCACACACAGATAGCTGTTAGTAATTGGGATGAATTCACTGGTGTAGCTCCGGGTTTGGCCCTGCGAATGGTTGGTCTAGAGCAGGGTGGGAAGCAGGTTGCTGTGGTGCAAGAAGTGCAGGTAAGAGCTGGCAGGACAAAAATGCCCCGAGCTGGCATTGCAGCTATGTATTATAATACAGAAGCCCTGCAGAGTTAGTATTGTTTCTGCGGCACTTCTGATTTGGTAGTACCGTACTTAAAACTAAATTTGACACCTCATCACACTGTAGCATCCGGTAAGAGAGGAGCTTAGCAATGTGCAGAAAGCCCCAGATGAAGAATTCACCTTGTCATCCCTCTGTTAATAGGTGGAGTTCTGGATTTTAAGATTTGCGGAGTAAGACCTGTCAGAGATATTATTAGAATTTGCTTCCTGCTCTGTTCTCAGTGCGAGCATCTCCCCGTTCCCTTTATTCTAGAGTAAATCGATTAGGACTCAATAAAAAGCACAGGGAGAACCTACTTGTCACTTCTTAAATGTCTCGGCCTGTTTGGAGACTTTGCCTGAATCCCTGAGCAAGCGGGAGCTCTTTCTGGTGTGAATTCCCTGCATCTGTAGTTTCCCTGGCTAACAAGGGAAGGAGATGTACATAGGACAGAACAGGTTTCTGTTCAGCCGTGGAGAAAGCACTTGTGAATGTTGCAGGAAATGAGATCTTAAGTCAGTGCATAAAACAATCTAATCCATCACAGCCCCTCGAATGGCCCCTCATAACTCAGGGGCTGTCATACCCCTTTGTGTGCACGAAGGCAGTTGTGGAAGAAGTGACGAACTGCGCACATATTCTGCTAAATCCGTTCTGGCAGCTGAGGTAATATATTTTCAATGCCAAGTCACATAATTTTACTTTAGCTCATTTGACTCCGGGCTACAAAGCTATTCCAGAAAACAAAGGGATGGTGTTTGAATAATGAATAATAATGAATTTAATTCTGTGGGCTTGTGCTGGGCTGAAGCCTCTAGGAGGTTAAATGCAGATAAAGTAATGGAAAGTAAAAGTTTTACCTTACCAAATAGTATTGGTTTACTCTAGTTGTCTCGACTCCATTAGGCGTTGGTACCTTTGGATAGATGCAGCTAGCATCTGAATGTAAAATTGATACACATTAAGTATGACTCACAGGTTTACACCTACAAAATAGCACGGAAAGGCATCTCCTTTTTGCTTTCTAGTGTTGTGTGGTTTGTGTGGTGTTCAGTTTATTTTATTTCCTTTATCCTGTTATTTTGTCTTGGTTTTGATAGTTGTAGACCTTCACAGTATTTGCAAGGAAATCTGAGCATACCCTTGCACCGTGGTAGATATACCTTCAATCTTCTTTTTTTTTTGGTGTCACCCAACATCCTCAGCTGATAATTCGATGTTTTTTCAGAAATAGGTGAGGCAGTGTTCCCACAGGTCTGGGCAAAGCAGTGGTGCCTGTACAGCACCTCCCATACAGCAATCCTGCTGCTGCTTGACATTTTTCATATTAGTTTAATATTGACAGGTGGGCAGGCAAGGAGAAGCATTCGCCTATAGCTGCCTGGGAGGCAGCTTCAAGGAAGACTTTGGTCTTTGTTAATTTGCTATAGAGAGGAAACTAAAGACCACTGAGCTCTGGGTGCTGAATTCTACTTTATCCTTTTGCAAATCGCACTTTCCTTTAGCATTTTAAGGGAGTTACTGAACTTGTTTACAAACCGTTCATATTGTTCATGGAGCTGCTTAAGAATCTCAAAGATTCAGTCGGGTGGATCCAGACAAGCAGGAATGTGGAGAAGGGCTACAGATGGTTGTCTGGGAGGTCTTGCCCCATCTGGAGAGGAAGCTGGTGAACGCATGCACGAGGCTGCCGTAACCTTTCTGTTTCTTATACAGCACGTGTACCTATTTGTGCTTGATCAGAGGTGCTGTTCCAGCTCAGCTGCTGCTTCTGCGGGTGGGTCTGTTGCCGCAGGTGGTGTCCTCAGAGCCCTGGCAAGAGTGTGCACAAGAGGTTCGTGCCCTGCTCCTGCTCTGAGAGAAGCATGAGGTGGAAGAGGGAAGGCAGGCAGGAGCAAAGCAGTAGCAGCAAACCGAGGCAGCGGCTGTATGCGGCTTCCCTGAGAGCTGCGGGGAAGCCCCGGTAAGGTCCTCCTCGGAGAGGGTAGAAAAGGTCCATGGTTGAGGGAAGGGGAAGAAGGGGCCTTGCTGCTCCCCTGTAGGGGGGCAGTTTTGGGGGCGTGCGGTTCTGATCTTGCCTGTTTGTAATTTTACAGCGTGGTGCTGCGGTAATCGGTGCGATGCCTGAGATTCAAAATAATCTATTAATTCATGGTAGAAGATCATGAGGTGAACCAGGGTGTGGAGGACACCTTGAGAAACAATTTGGGAAGTGCTGAACTTTTAAAGGGAAAAATCAAGAGGCTTGATAGGCAAAGAGCCATCCTTAGGAAGAGGTAATTGGTGTTTTCTGATGCTGTTTATGAAGAAAAATGATTTATAGAACACCTATGTGTGGGACTTACGTTCTTTGTCTGCAGCCTGAATGTGGCACTACTTAGTTAATTTGAGAGAATAAGAAAGTGAAGCTGATTATAAACAGGAATGAAACAGTCATTCAGGCACCATGTGCACAGGACTTGTAGCGAGCTCCACTGGAGGTCCAGGCACTGAATATTTGCAGGATTATGTGTCATCTCGTGGATCTGTTTTCATGTTCCAAGCCATCTGGCATACAGGAGTAAACAAACAGCAGAAAAGATAGTAAGTAAACTGGTTTTTAACTGGTTTTTTCCCATCTTAATACCATAAGAGCAAAGGACTTCTACTTCCTAATACAGATTAAGTTTAGATTAAATCGGGTATTAAGTGAAATAGTAAATGTAGTGTTTCCCCCTTACAGGAAGGCAGTCTCCCATTTTCTTTGTTCACAAGGCTGTACACGTTTTCTCCCAGCACTAGCTGCGGTGAGAAAAGGGGTGATCATGCCCCTGCTGTCGAGTCTCTCAACTGATGTTGATGCTGCTGGATAATGATACGTACCCAGCACTAGCATGGGCAGCTCTGCGCGTGAATTGGTGTCAGCAGGAGAAGCTACGATGGTTTTACTGGAGAATATCCGTCGGTTAGCACAGCCTCATCTGACAGCAGCAGTTCACAGGTGTTGCCTCGTAACACTGAGCTGAGCCCAGAATTTCAGTCCAGTGAGGGAAATAACATTGACCAGAAGTTGTTTCTTTCCTGGTTTCACTGCAGTGAGTCCGCTAGAAGGGTTACGACATCCACTTGCTTGAATTCACTATGCTGGTTCAGAGAAATAGTATCTCAGGCTAGTTAGAAAGGTTCTGAATTTCATCAAAAAGTCTTCAAAAAATTGCTCTTATGGTTGATTTAAGTGTACAGTAGATTTAAAACCATAGCTCTGTTAAAGTAATCCAAACGTGTGTAGTCAAGGTTCATTGATACCAATTCATACTGTTTAATTGAGTGCTACATTATTTAATGATTTTCCTTTTGATGTAGTATTATTTTACAAGAAATCTCACCCAAAAAAGAAATGGAGTTTCTAGTCTTCCTGATTGTAGCAGGAACCCAGAACATGTCAGCACATAGACTTCCCAAAAAAAGGAATGTGTTTTGCAGAGGGGAAAAGAACTTCATTGTGGATGAGATTATACCACACAACTACTGCTCCTCACTCTAGTACCTTTGGAAAGCTGTAGTCTACGAGTGGCTGTGCAAGGGTTTTCACTGCTTCAGAACTACTTAAAAATGAGCTGGTTACTCTGTGCTGGGAGAGAACAAGATGGGTTAGTTTGGGATGCCGCTTATGAGCATCGTGTTCTAACCCCCAGCTCCCATCAAACCGAGTCAGTCTTACCATCCTTCCTACCTGCAACTGCACGTTCCTGCCTCATTTCAGGTGGTTATTGGCATTAATGAGAGAATCTGGGCCAAGGAATTAAACTGGTTAAGTAAGACCACTGAAAAAAGGCTCTCTATCGGTTCAGCCCCTTGGATCTGAAACAGGAAACTTATCTAGCTTAAGGTATACAAAGCTAATGAAAATGGGAATTTTGCCTCTTCAAAGATGGAAGGCTTGTAGGTAAGATACAGTGGTAAAAAAATTAACAGCGCTTTTTCCCTAGTCAGTAATATTTCCAGGAACTTGTCCCAGTAATTTTAGGTACTCTGTGAAGCATCTTCCCATCCTACACAACTGTTTGTAAGAGTTTAAACCTCCTCCAGAAAAGGAATGAAGGTAAAGCCTTTTGAAATTGCTTGGTGTTAAGTTTCTCATTTCTGAAAAGTGTATAATACCTTTAAACATTCTGAATTGAATCAGAAATGCTAAGGTGAGAGAATAGGCTCAGGAGGGAGGAATTGTCTTGATACTCTTGGATGCTCAGTTGCCTTGTTGGTTCTTGCCTATGCGTAAGTCAGCGTTTATTTGTGTCTATTTGATCTCATTTCCCAAAAGTGTTTCCCAAGCTGTGCACAGACAGAGGCTATGGGAAGGAACCTTCTGACTGAAATGAAATCCCTCATTCAAGATGAAATGGGATTTTTTTTTTTTTTTTGTAAGCTATTTCCTGGCAAGATTTTCCTGTGACATTTGCTGGGAGGGTAACCCATTAATTTGAATGCAAGCACCAGCAGGAGCTAATCTGGATGACACTAGATCTTGCTTGGCATTTGTTTCCACACTGGTTAGGTGCCATGTGAAATATTTCCAGCATTGACCCATGTTTCCAGCCTTGGAAGCGGTGCTGGAAAGTGCAGTTATGCTAGAACAGTTGTTGATTTTTTTTTTAAATTTTTTAAAATTCTAAATATGAATAATCCAATGGAAATGTTAACGAGTTCACAGAAAATTCAGGTGCGCACACAATTCCACACCTGTGTCAGCACCAAAATGAGTTGTTGCATGATTGCTGTCACTGTTATTTGTTATGTTTCTTGTCGAAATGCTTAACTTCCCAATTGAAGATGAGGATTTTGCTCTGCTATGTCTACGTGAGGCTTAACCTGCTCTTGAACCTCTCAGAATGCTTCACCGCGGCCTGTGTCAGTGTGTGAAGGACTCCTAGAGTGAGCTGTTTGAGTTGTGGTCCTTGGGGAATTCTGCCGAGCTTTGCCTGGAAATAGCGGGTCATGCTCACAGCTGGCACTCTGCATAGCATTGAGTAGACTTAAGTATAATAGTAGCCAAGATTTAAACACTGAGCAGGAAAATATTTTGACCATTCTGTGTTCGTGTTAGCAAATAGCTGCTGGTCTGCATCCCACGGGCATTGATTGAGTTTTAAATGCTTTTCCCAATACAGAGTCAGGGTATATCATGAGAGAAAGCTTTCAAATTATGTCATTACATACCAGTTTCATACTTATTCTGGTACAGTACAGACTGATTTGTTTCTAAGGACATGATATTTTGTATATATTTATATTTAAACAAACAATTATCAGAATTTTACTGGGGTGATAAAAGAGAGATGGAGAAGTAAAAGGCTGAAGCAAAAAAATAAAAACCTTGTCTGGACAATTTAACATGCATTGAGATGCAAGAGTGAACCGTGAAGGTTGATGTCTTTAGGAAGCAGTTTTTCTGTTTGCTCTGTTCATTTTATAGTACCTTGCTCATGGGGCTTCTACATGGTACTGTGTTGTGATGAATGACCATGAGACGGAAAAACAGAACAACAAGGAAGTTGAGGCAGTTACCTATTTCTCCCAGTAACAACACACTAGAAAATTCTGTTTCTTGCAGTGCTATAAAGGAGAAATTTTGGGATCCCAAGCAATTCTTGCATCCCAGGATAATTTCCAGGGTGCAGTCTTAGAATTACCCCACCAGTTCTGGGATCGGGAAATTCAACTCCCTTGGATACAGGTGATTAGTCCCAAGTATGGTCAAGGTTTTGAGTGACAGGGTGAGCTTTAAAATATGCTAATTTGTTTTGAAAGTACCTGGAGTTTGGCTATAAAAGAACCTTCTTCTGCTTGAATAGAGGGAAACATGCAGACCGGTTTCCCCTGGAATTGCTCCAGTTCCACATTAACCCTCAGTTACGATCAGTCGACTCCCAGCACCAGCAACTACATTAATTGTAAATCCAAACCGTCTTTTTACCAGTTTTGGTTATCTCAGGCCTGATCTAACGCCTTTTGAGATCAGTGAGACTTTTTCAGTTTGCTTGAGCAGAAGCTGGGTCAGACCCATTTCAGATGCCAGTCACATTGGTACCTAAGCAATTTGTAATTCCAGTGAGACCTTAGGTTGATTAAGAAATCTTTAATAAGATTGCTTTTGCATTTGAACAGCCCATTTGTAAAGGCTTCTTTCACCACAACAATAGTTATTGGATATTCTCAGTATCCAGTCATTTCATTGCAAGATGTTTCACTCTAAGAAAATAATTTCCAAACCATGTTTCTTTTCTTCTTTTAACTTAAAAGAACCTCTTGTCGTCTTTGTGGTCAGTGCAGTCCATTTGTAACTGCCTGGTACGAGCTGAAATATGTACATTCTTATCTCCCTTGCTTTTGTTTTTCTATACCAAACTGCAAGCAAGCCCTGGAGTTTGTTCAGATTAGGGATCAAACACCGAATTTCTATTTCTTTTCTTGCAAATTCCCAGGGAAAAAAAAAAATCAATATGCTAACGCTGTTGCATCAAGCTTTCAAATCTGTGCAGACATCAATAGGCAGCTGTTCCATGCTTTTTAGCATTTTGGGCCAAGTTGCTGATTTCAAACAGACTGAGGTAAAACCAGAGGAACTTCATAGGAATTTCTCTGGATTTACACCACTTGCTCAGACTAGGTCAAACTGTTAATCCAGGATCAAAATTGTGGTTCACATTGACAATTAAGATAATAATTAGACTTTTATTAGGAATGGGGTATCTGCACCTTCATAGCTACTCCTTAGGGAAATTAAAACATAATTTTGTGATTGTGTGCTGCCCAGTATATATAGCTATTCTTATCTGATAAACGTGTATGAAATAGTATTTGCTGCTTTACCAATTTAATAATAAAAAAAGAAATCCTTTCCAGTCAGAGTAATGTTCTCTGGTTTATATTTGGAAAAAAAACAAATTAATCCCATAGTACACTGTGATTTGCAATAAAATTGATCAATGTGATCTACCTCCACAAATTGCAGAACATACCATTCACATTCTTTTGAGTAATACTGTTGTTTTGCCTGACAGTACATTGCTGTTGTTCCTGGTATTAAGTATAGCATCTTAAGACTTTTTAATAGAAAGAAACTAAATGAAAATTGATTGATAAAAGCTCCATCAAGGTATTTATTGTTTTTGCCTGGGGTAAAGCAGAAACTTTTGAAATCCATGTCATTTGTATTAGATACTGTTTTTCAAAGTGCATGGGCAATGGAGATGTGAACATAAAAGCAGGAAATTGCTTTTAATCATTAATAACTTGCACAGGGAGCTTGTAGTACACGGTAGAGTGTCCACCTTCGTGCTGGATAATGATGTTTTGTTGCAGAAATTGGTGTACGAAGGTGTAGCGGAAGATTGTGTGTGCAGTCATAGTACTGAAGTCGGCATCTACAGCTGTTTCAAGCATATGCAAATGAAAGAGAAAATACCTGATTAACAGGGGACACTATGTTGTATTCCAGCTAAGTTAGACAAAGTGCAATGGTAGAGGCAGGATGTGGTTTAGCAGCAGTGGCCTGTAGGGTTTTTAAAGATCTTAACCCTTTGGAGCAGGGCCTGAAATGACTCATCTCTCCCTAGTTCTTGGAGTATTCTGGTTTGATCAGGGCAGAAACAAATCCATTATTGTCACTGAGAGAATTTTAGTGAGAGTAAGAACTGCAAATAGTCCCATTAAATAGGGAAATAACATCCAATCTGAGAGCCCAGAGTAAGTAACAGGAAAGATGATGTTAGTGCAAGGACTCTTAAGAGAATTGTGGGAGAACATTTGTTCTTGGCTCTTTTGATGGGACACTGGCTTGAAAACGCCTGCTTCAGACAGTAGTTTGCTGCTTGACTGCCTTCGAACCCTGGCTGCCAAGGCAGAATTCAGTAACCAGCTCAGCTGCCTGTGAGTGAGCAGGCTTGAGCTAAACGTGTTACCTCTTGGGTTAATTCTGTGCTGTAGAAAGGCTATTTTTTCCCCAAAGTATCCCAAACTGAAATGTGTCGGATTCTGAAGACCTGTGAATGTGTATGGTCAGAAACTTGTTCCTGCTCCCCATCACCCATGGAGGCAGGAAGACCAGTGACTTGCCTCTTTTGGCTACTCGGGATCATTTTTCCCTCTCAGGTCTCTGCGAGCCTTTAAGTTCTTCGGGATTAAGTGATGTGGGCTGCACCCCCTCATGACATGTTAAAGGTAATTATTTGAAATGATGGAAGATAGGAGTGGGTCTGGCCTCTCTGTCACCAGATACTCTGAGAGTAGCTATGTGGGCTGCTGGTGTTACCTTATCCTGACCATCATCCCAAGTATTGGGGCCATAGTGGAGAGCTGACCCTCGTTAGTGGTGAACTGTGGGCATATGAGTCATGACATCCAGTTCCTGACTGGAAAAGCCTCCAATCTAAATGGAAAATCAAACCCAAACTGGAAAAGGTTTGGAGACATGGCAGGTGATGTGACTTACTCAAGACCATGCAGTGTTGGTGGCAGAACCAGAACTGAGTTCTGGAGTCTGGTGCAGCAAAGACTGCAGTGGATTAACCAGCTGTATTCTTTACAAGAGTGTGGTGGAATTTCTCTACTAGTTCTGCTCTATTATTATAGATTGAGGGTAAAGAATTTTGTGCATGAGTTCCTGGTGGTTTGAGGGTTGTTTTGTTTTGCTTGTTCAATAAGACACCTTAGAAATGGCACACATACCGAGACTGCTGCTTATGGCCTATTGGGAAGGTAATTATTAAAACTGTCTGGGAAGTCTCCCAGCTTTCCCCTCTACAAAAGATGAATTTCACTTTTTCTTAGGTTGAATAAAGAAAAAACATTGTGTTGAATTTTTCTAGGGAAAAGCAAAACATTTTCTGTTGTACAGTGGGCTGCTTTTTGTTTGAATATGCTGTTGTTCATCAGTTGAATAATTTAGGTAAAAAAAAAAAACGCTAAGCTTTAGTTCTAGAAAGGAACTTGCAGTCAAAACATAGTTTAACAAAACTCAATCTAGAACTGGAAACATGAATTTTTCTGTTTACTACACTATATAAATCCATGTAAACTAATAGATTTATTTCTTTCATACTTGGAGAAGGAACTGTTTAATTGGAGAAAGTTCAAACACTGTAGTGATAAAATTCATGTTACTGTGTGTGCAAGTAGTGTGTGTATTTGTAACATGATTAGTTTCACCATTTTGCTTTTGGCCTTATTTTTAGATAGTTTCCATAGCCCTTATTCAGTGTACGTATGTTTTTGTTTAAATAATAAAAAGGGTTGAACAAAACTTTGTAGCTATGTTGTACAACATATCTTTCATAATGTCATATCAGGTAAGCATTTGAGAAACAGACGTTTTCAGGCATAATTGCTCAGTGCGTACAAACATTTGTAGTGGACATACACAAATGAAACAGGCAGAAATGAGACTAAACTCTTCCGAGGTCAAGCCGTTTGAATACATTGTGTATCAGCTGTGCTGAGAGCTGGCAATGGGACTTGAACTTAAACATATGACAAACATATGGAAAAAATATTCCTTTGCTTTGTATGTTTAAAAAATGGATCCTACTCAACGTGCTACTGCCTTTGAGGGCTATAAGATAAAACGTTACAAGGTTCAATGACTTTGAGATGGGAATCCTGGGTACAGCCCAGATGGAGGCCTGATCTCAAAAGCTGTTCTTGTCTTTGAACATTATTGGCCCCAAAGAATTAAAATTCCTTTCAGGTTTTTGCCCACCTCCTTTAAAACAATATGAGTGCAAACAGTTTCCACTTGCCTCTGACCCTGTGCCAACCTGCCATTTAAGCACTGGGAAGAATGTGGTTTAGGAAAGGATTGGCTTACAAGTCCTCTTGAAGTCAATGGCGTGGACTCTGAAGTTTTTGGGAAGTGTGAAAACCCCATCTCAACGTGCTCCAAGGTTGTTCCAGTGTAGCTGTTCTGGTGCTGGCAGAAAAGATGGTTTAAGAAGGTTGTGCTCCCATGGGCCCTGTTCTCAGTGCCATGCTGATGTTTCTCGTTGTTCACCCTGGCTGGGCTGACATAGGCGTTGGTGGATCTGATCCTTGAGTTAGATCTTTGAGGTGATCAGGACTAATATCTTCACTTCAATTTCCTTTTTTTCATTTTACAAAGTTTATTTATATGTGGTGTTTCGTACTGATGCCTTAAAAATGGGCATCTGTATGACCCACATTAACAGCTGTGGGTGGAAGGGCAGGTAAGAGTGTGGACAGGGGTGGTGCCAGTACCAAAACCAACCCTCAAATGATACCCCCAGTACTTTTTGACACTTGTACTCTTTACAGTGCTTTGCAGACTCAAACTGGTGGTTAACCTTGTTAACTAGGCTGGTGTTTGAGCACAGTTGTGTGTATTCCTTGATGATGAATGTCTCCAGGGATAAGTTGTGAGAGAGGCAGAGGAGGAATACACTGACCTCTGCCATCCAGGGGAAGTGTCACTGGAGCAGAGAACAGGGTACCGCTGACATTGCAGCCCAGGTGACCTAACGGCTTGTTGGCACCAAAAGGAACATCCTTCCTCCAGCTCCTCTCCTGCCCCTCCATTGTCCATCCCACATCCTCCTCTGTAGTCCTGAGCTGAGATAATTCAGGCAGGAAAATACTTTTTAAAGGCTTATTGTCGTGTTGGTTTTGCTCCCTAAACTGCTCCTTGAAGGGGTTTACAGGGTACCACGTAACCTGGGGAGAAGAGTGGGAGCTGCCTTTTCAGTGTCAAGGTTAAACCACACATTTGCAAGAATAGCTCAGGCCTCTATTCTGGTCCCAGCTAATCTGGTGGTGAGAGCACAGAAGGTGAAAGATGCCTTAAGAGTAGCTTTTCCCTTTCTTCTTTCAGTCTCGCGCCAAATAGGGAATGGAGAAGTTGGCTCAAAAGCCTTTATTTTTTCCTGCTCATTTTCTGTTATTTGTTGTTTTTCTTTTAAAGTAGGCTTCCAGGCCAAATGCAATTTTCCTGTGGGAGTAGATGCTGAGTTCTCTCTGCGTTTTTATCTCCGTAGTTGACAATAATAAAAATTCCAAACAACTTCCCCCGCATTCCCTGCGTTGCTGCTGTCGTGTTTGCTGCTGGTTGACAAAGTCACCTCCGCGGCCTTAATATTTGGGTACGTTTATTTAGCAAAGTGCTGGGAGCTGCACGGCTTGTTGATGTTTTCAAAAACTTTCACAAAAGCTGTTGAAACACTGCATGTTGCACAGTTAAGAATTTGGGAATTTTCCACTCCCACCTCCAAAGTGTTGTTTTTTCATTAGTGCTGGTGTTCTCTGAAGCACCCTACAAACACCTCCTGTCAACAGGGGATGGGAGGGAGCCTGAGGAAACCAGTCATGCCGTCTTTCTTTCTGTAAAATCTTACATGTCCACTGGGATCTTGTAAGGAGGTCCTGGGAAGATGGGGAACATCTCTCCTTGGTGTGCGCAGCCCTTCCGATGGAAGTGAAATCACAGAGCACTTAAAACGGTTCTTTTGTGAACTGAATCCTTCTCTTTTTTTCCCATTCCTCCTGTGTCCATTTCCTCCTTCCAGCCTCAGGTATTCCAAAGGTTCTTTTTGCTTAATCGGTAACTTCGTTTTACCTATTTGAAGACGGAACAAATACACACCACCACCTGAAAGCAGCTTAAAAGATTTAGGTAAAAGGAACAATCAAGACATAAAATTAGTTTTAACTTGAGCCTGTAGTTGATGTGTGGCTAGAAGATGAATAAAGTCTCTTCAGGCCAGAGGAAGGAAGAAACAAGAGATGGTTCTTGTGCTCTTTTACAGAGATGTTGCTGATTCCTGTGTCTAAGAGTCTAAGTCATGTTTAAACAGTTTATTGAAAGACAAGGATTTCTTAGGGCATGACCATTTCTGACGAATGTTGGTTATTCCCTTCTAAAAGGTCTTTCTATAGTTAAATGGTACCACAACTCAGCATCTGTTCTACTCAGTTTTCAGCTGCCAAACCAACCATTTCAAATCTTATTAAGAAGATAATGCAACTTATTGCTTGAAAACAAGACAAATAACAACATAAAGTAGAACTGTGGAATTAAACCTGGGTCAGACAGAGCTTTTATTCCTCTTCCCACCCCTTTCCCAGGCAAAGAGAGACATCACAAACCCCACTTGTGATTTTGTGGTGACTGCTTATTCCAAGTGGTATTGCTTGGGCACTGTGGTAGCACGTAGCCTCTGAATAAGAAGGAAAATGAAGACAAATCACTTTATGCTTTAAAAAACCATAGTATTTTCAATGCAGGCTTCATTTATTTGACTGTAAATATTAAGTTTTTCACAGATAATTGTCTCCTTACGCCATAGTGTTATGTGTAAGATATTAATCTTGGTTGTCTGTTTTTCCAACATGGTATAAGATGCTTCTGATGCTGGAAGGGGGAAGATAAGCCACTCTTTGCATCTTGAGGAATCCCCAGAAGCCGAATATCATAGCTCCCTCCAAGCAGTAACTTCTGTGCTCCAGAGTGCTGATGTTAAAAGATTGCATCTTGCAGAACTGCCAGACCATGAACCTTGGCAAGCGTGAGTTTCTTCATGTTTTCAAAATGAAATGAAAAAAACAAAATTGACTAAATTAACCACTGAACCCGCTTCCCCCTTCCTACATCTTCAGTAATAGCAGCAAACATCATTAAGGCCATTCACTTTTTAGTCAAATATTAAGTGTAACTAAAAGATAATGTACACCAAAAAAAAAATTCTGATAATTCCAGACTGAATACATGTAGTGTAGCAGTTCAGAAATTCACTGCCCTTCACTTCAACCCCATGTTGTACAAATCAAATTGCAAATGAAGACTGCTTCTGTTGGATGGTGCCAACCATCTGATAGGGAGATCTTGGCTGCCTACTCCTTGTGCATCTTAAGGGGATATAAGAAATGAATATTTGTAGTTTTTATTACTTTTTGAAACTACCATTTCTTTTTATGCCTTATAAAAACTACTTGATCAATTTTCATCTTAAATCAATTACCACAGGGCCTTTTCTCTTTCTGCAGACTGTTAAGCTTTTGTCTCTCTGAGTTTATCTTAATAATCGCGAAACCAAAAAACCAAATGACCCGTAACAGAATTTGCTTTGTTCCTTTTTATGTTTTACTCTATGTACAATTTGGAAATGTCCAATTCCGAATGGAGCTGTGATTGAGAGCCATTTAGGATGGTCATGGCATGCAGAATACAAGCAGAAAGCCAGTGGTACCTCTTCATTTCTGATGAGCTCAGCGTTTTTTCTGTGCATCCAGACCCTAGGCTGCAGTTTCATTCTAAGTTTCCTCTCACGGCTCTGTTGCTTGGACTTTGGTTGTAAAAGCAAACAAATAATTATATATTTGTTATTTTAAGCTTGGGCTGGGTCTGTATCTGGTTGATATTGCAGGGAGGTGGGTGTTGCACTTGCCAGCTGCACCCATGGGGAATGGAGTGTGAAACTGAGGCTTTCCTGCCTCCACATGCCCTCACTTTTCCTACTTCTGGGCTTAAAAAAAAAGTCTGAGTTAGAAGGTAACATCATTCATACTGCATTGATTTCTGTACAGCGTTAATGAATGAGAATTAACACAATGGTGAAACAGATATGTAGTTATTATATATGTTAAATTTTTACTTAGCTTGTATCAGGAAGAGAGGTTGTTTGGTAAAACTCCCTTAATTCTTTAAATGTTATAGTTTTAGAGCCAAATATATCATTTCCATAAATGGGTGGTTACGCTAATTATTAAATGTTTGCTTAGTGTTAAAGTTGTCTCAAATGTGTGCCTGCCATATGCTAATGGCAAGCTGGTTAATATTATTTATTCCAGCCAACATGTTTTCGAGCAATATGAATTTGTAAAAGAATTCCGCGTGCGTGAATAGCGATGAGTATTCATAGCAAGTGATTTTTTTCAGTTTCTCCGTCATCTGTTGGAACCTGGTTCAAAGAGCTGTGTTTGCTTTTGGTGCCTGTTAATCCCTCTTTACTGAGTTTATTGCTCTTAACTCCAGAAGCTGGGTTAGGTACAGGTTTATGGATGAAACCTTCAGTCAAGCAGAGCTTGGTCCTTTCGGTGTTTTACATGACACTTTTTAGCACAAGGAGTCAAGGGAGAAGGGAACGTAGCAAGCAGGAGTTCTGAACAGCAGAACCACAGGACAGGATGTCTCCACAACGATTATCATTATTATCAAAGTGTAATTTATCCAATTAGCTGATTCCATTAAACAGGTTCGATTGAGTCTCTTTCTCCTGCCACGTTTTGATGTGTTTATATCTTGAACGAGTGAAGGATGTATTGTTTAACATGGCAGCTTTCTTTGTGTGGAACTACCTCTTTATTTCAATCCGATGTCTGACAAAAGATAGGAGTAAGTCTTTTTTATGTAGTGTAGGGAATTATTTCCTGATTTGACATCCAAATTGATTAAGGATTTCCTATTATATTAAGAAATTTTCACCCTGAATTGCTCAGCAAAGCAGCATTGGTGCATTGCAACAGGGGCTAAAAAAATAAAGATGTCAGGGTGAATCAAAAAAGGAGAACTATTAAGCGTACTTTTCTGTGCTGTGATTATTATACATGATTAATAATATTTTCCCCTTTCCTCGTATTAACTCCAACGCTGTGCTTCTGTTTCTTGAAGTGGCTTCAGAGCTTTTTTTTTTTTTAAAGAAAGTGGCTCATTTTTTAAAGAACTTTAAAATAGTGCCAGTTGAAAAATACGAAGCTTGTTCTAGTAAAAAGTTGGCAATCTGCGTATTTTCACTACAAAACTAAAAACATCTTTTGAATTTTGGATTTCCCCTTCTCTTTTCAATGGCAAAGGGAGAAGAAAAGAATTGGGATGGCAAATGATACGGGGCAGGAGGAAGAGAAGGGAAGGGCGCTGGAGAAAGTCGCTGTCAATCGGGCTAGAAGGCGTTTGGTTGAGGGGATGGGACGTGCTCCTGTGGTGGGATTTCACATGCACCAGTGTCACCCCAGTGTCACCGCTCCTGCTGTGCCAGCTGGTGCTGAGACCAGCTGGGTGACAACCAGCTTGGCTAAACCAATTCTTATCGCTGCTCCCTTCTCGCCCGGCCACTTGCATTTTTGCAGCGTTTGAGCTGGTATTGCCATCAGAAGAAACATTTGGGAAATGATGCCCTTAACCTTCAAGTCGAGGTGCAGCCGTTATATTTTACTATTAGCCAGAAATAGTGATATTATTTAGCGTCAGGGCTGGTGAGATGCAGGCAGAGGGGAAGGGCAGGCTCAGAGCAATGACATGTTCAGAAATTTGACGAAATGAAGTGAATTGGTCATTTTTCCAGAGATTTTGCTTAAGGGAGAAAGTTGTTCTGACTTCTGGAAGGAGCTGGATATTCTATCACATTTGTGTGTTTGAAGAAATGGAAAGCACAGCGATGACGCTGATTGTTTTTAAAATGAAACTGTCTGTAGTTATCTCTGGAGATAATAATCCCCTGCTGGTTTAGTGCTTTCTTGATTTTGTTGGTATAAATCTGGAGAATGAGGCATCGCAAGGCTGCGTCAGCTCCCCCACGCCGCCTCCAAGTAACAGTGTCTCATCTCAACCACGTGTCAAAATATATTTTCTAAATTGATTCTCTAAGATTTTTGCTGAGATGCTTTTGCTCTCTTGTTTTTTAGACAAAAAGCTTTAATACAGCAATTTTTTCGTCACTGATTTGTACTTTTCTGTTGAAAGCTAATGAACTTTGACCCTCTGGTTTGCATCACCCATGAGGCCCCATGGGGAATGTCTATTTTGGGGTGTTCTAGCACTGGGAGGGCAGAACGGATCCTCCCCGGCTCCCAGGTATTTGGTTACCACTGTGCAAAGTGGGTATGAGCAGGCGGATGGTGCTGATTTCAGGTTTTTTTTCCATTTATCTGAGTACAAATGGCCACATGCAAAGGATGAGGCTCAGAATTTGTAGGCTTATGTTGGTTTTGCATATAGGAACCTGGGTAAAGCAGCTTTTGATGACTGGTTTGAAAATTACTCCTTTTTAGGGGCAGTTTGGTCCTGTATCTACCTTCTAACTTTTTTTATGTAAAGATTTCAAAGTACTTTATAATTGTTTATATTCATTTTTTACATTTTGACAATATAGAAAATGGAAAATAAAGTGGAGAGAGACTAAAACATGCAAGTCTGTGCTGCTTATAATGACATTGGGATGTAAACCAAGTTTGCCTGGTTCCCACTCTTGCATAGCTGAGACAACGGTTTTACGTGAGATTTTTGTGTATTTTTGTCAGACATGCCTCATGGTTACCCCAGTTTGTGGTTTTTTTGAAATCACTATCAACTGAATGTTTCATTAAAAAAAAAAAATGTCTAGAGCTCCATTTCGAAAGAAAGTTGGTTTT
>VWYH01002284.1:957211-1032003 GCA_013399365.1 Pampusana beccarii | reverse complement strand
TTTTTTTTTTTTTTTGCTTTGATCCCCACAATTTAATGTGTTTTTTCGCAGATGGGACATGCATTTCTGTTGCCAGTAGGAGCCATAATATGGTGCGATGGGCATTACATTAGCAAAATGTGCATTGTTACTCCTGTTTAGTGGCTGGGCCACCAGAAGGTAACAATTTGCTGCTGCCACCAGTTGATGCAGTTGGTCCTTCAGCTGAAGTGATGGGTGTCAGCAAAGCTGGGCTCAAACTCTGTGCATTCACAGATTTCTCCGGAGGTAGCGCATATGTGAAAATGACAATTATGTGTAAAAGTGCAGCCGTGTATAGGATGGGTTAGATACGATTCAGAGTTGGTTTTTTGTAGAGTTCAGTAGACCTCTTTACTCCAAATTATGTCAGTATAACATAGCTGATTTGAGGCCCTAAGTATGATAGTGGAAGAATGATTTTCTCCAAATATCAAGTTTAAAAAAAAAGAGATTAAAGTGTAGCAGTGGGGATGGTGATGAGGAGGAATCCCCCGGGAGCCTGATGTGTGATCTTCCCAGGGCACGAAAAGCCACCAACGGGTTAATCATCCCCCACTGCATATGAAATCACAACAAGCTCTTGGCAGCTTTCCCCATTCTTTATATAACACTTCCAAGCGCTGAAGCTTGTATGCTCCTAGTAATGCTTTTAATTTGTGCTCTGTTGGGGAGAGGCCAAGATTTAATCGAAATCATTAGAATGTCTTTGCTTGAAGTAGCTGAGGGCTTGTAGTGAGCTGGAGGAGGTTACTTCAGAATAATTAAAAGAAATACATAAGGTCGTCATCGGTGTCTGAGCTATTCCAGACACCAGGTTCAAGGGGGAAAGGTTGAGTTTAATGACAACTCCTCTTAACTTAAATAGGATGCTTGCACGGCTGCATAGTTTTAATAATTAAACTTTGCCTTTTTTCTCTTCCCACGCACCTACACAAATGGACTTTGTTTCTAGATTTGTTTCAGAACAGTAAAGAAAGGCTTAAACCAAAGCCCAGGAGCCAGTTTTCTCAGGGCTTTGGGGGCTCTACCACCTAGATCCAAATCTAAATTTTATGGTTTACCTTTTGTCTCTAAAATGGGGTGAATTTCAATGTTCCTGTAAGCATGTGTGTGTATGTGGTTGTGTAGGTGAACAAGTGTGTGTATGTGTTTATGTTCTCAGCTGAGGTCTGGTCTTCAATTTTGGCTCTATTTATTTAAATGGGACTATCAGAATGCTGGTGCTCTTTCTTTCAGTGTGATATTCATCTCAATGTATGGATTTTTGTCCTATATGTGCCTGAAAGGCGATGCTGTGCTCTGGGTGTGTGCACAGGAGAATAAACTGCTGAGGTAATTTTAAGGCATGATGCAAATGTTAATTGCTTAGTGTAAATTAGAAAATGCATTTTCTTTCTTTGATGGTTGCATATTAAACAAGATCGTACTCAAATGAAATTTGAAAAAAAAAAAAAAAAGATATTTCTTGCGCTGTACAATCCCAGTGTCGTACAGACAGTGATGGAGCGGACTGGAAAGCGATGAATGTGTGAGAAACTGTCTTTCTTGAATGACTTTTTAATGCCTAACAGTTGAATACAGCCTCTTACAGCAGAGTAGGTTCAAATAATGAACTAATAGTGAATGTTAAAGATTTAGGGAATTGGCTGTGAACTTTTGACCCTGGGAATATAAGGAGGTTTGCTTTTCGGGAAAATTAGTCTAGCTGGGCTAATGGGTGCCAATAAGGGCTGTAAGCAGTGTGTCAGGGACCAAATCTTTTAATTAACCGCTGAGTGAAAAGTAGTTTGGGAAATGCAATAAGTCAGATTCAGGTCAGATCAAGCAGAATAATATGTGAGCAATGATAAAATTAACATACTAGGAAATGCAAGCTGAAAATCTCCAAACTTGCCTTATTAGACTGATAGAAAATGGGATTTACTTTGATTGCTTCAAGAAAAACATCGCACCTACTTCAACTGCCTTGTTCTAGCAAGACTTAGGCTGTGTTGGCCAACCTCATCTGCAGATGAAAAAGGTGAAGCTGGATTAGACTGGACACATACCATGGTCCAGCTCTGACCAACGCTGTGACCTGCAGTTGGGGCTGGCTGGGAAGCATCAGTTGTGCTCCAATGGTTTCGTTTGGGGCTATGATGCCCACAAAGTTACATCAAGAATTAAATTGGTGATATTCTACTGTCCCTTGTCTTCCTTCACAAACAATATTGTCCCTGAGTTTCTTTGCATTCTGAATTAGTCTACTTTTGTCTCTTGCTCTGACAGTGGTATTGTAACTTTTCAGGGAACAGTTTGTCTTTTTTTGCTGTGCTTGTATCACGCCTGTAGTTGTGTTCTGGTCTGAGAGGTGAACACTGCTAAACATTAGCACAGCACAGATTATTACATTCAGTATTGTCCTTGTATGTGCAAGGATCTCAATTTTAATTACACCGTAATTAAAATAAAATACGGTGTGCTGGAACACAAGAGGTTCCGCTTAAATTTGAGAAGAAACTTCTTCTCAGTGAGGGTGACGGAACACTGGAACAGGCTGCCCAGGGAGGTCGTGGAGTCTCCTTCTCTGGAGACATTCAAAACCCGCCTGGACACCTTCCTGTGTAACCTCACCTAGGTGTCCTGCTTCGGCAGGGGGATTGGACTAGATGATCTTTTGAGGTCCCTTCCAATCCCTAACATTCTGTGATTCTGTGATTCTGTATTAACAAAATTAGTAGGATCAGAACTACACCTAGAGCTTAGAAGGTACACCAGTGCCTGTCGATGCATCTTTATAGACTAGGGCTTAAATTATTAGTTTAGTCCGCATCTAATGGGATTTTAATGCTGTTCTGATCGTTTTCTATGCACATCAAAAAGTATAATTTGAAAGAAGTCCATGCCCTGAAGTTTGGTCTAGAGGACTTCAGAAATAATGGAAAACTCCAGCTCTGCTTAGTGGGGTTTGAATCAATCAGTTTTGAGTCATTTGCATCGACACTTTGAAAACTTTGATTGTGGGTCCCTAATTTCCTAAGAATTATTATCAATGACAGCATAGTATCTGGTCTTCCAAAGAACTTATTCAAACCTCTACTAATGTCCCAGCCACTACTAACTACTCAAGTCATTACTTAATTGGAATGTGTATTAACTTGAGTGTTACATGCAATGCAGAGTAGTTGAGGGATTCTGTAAGATCAGAAACAACTTCCCAGTGCCCCATTGCATTTCCTCCTTGCTTTCTGATTGTCTTGGTAGTTGCAATGTTTAGCTAGAAAAATATTTTCTTCCTTTGTAATTGTTGCAAAATGCACCTCTTGCCAAAAATCAAAGGGCTAAATTGCATTCACTGACTTAAAATCAGTCCTGCTGTCAAGTGCGATGCATGTTTAATTGTTATGCCTGTACATTGTTGGGCTGGAACAGCTTCAAACAATCTACCCAATCATGAGCAGGAAGGAAAAAAAATCATTAGAAAATCAATTTTTGCTTAATTGAAGATCCTTCTTCCAAATGGGAACAAAGCAAGATTTATAACCTCAGATTCACTGGCTCTATAATGATGGCACTTGAGCTTGTCAAGGTTTTCATTCGGTAGCTGTGAATTTACTTTTTCCACCTGCTGTGGGTAACAGAGCGAGGGCTCGGGGGAGCCAAGGACCATGGTATGAGCTAGCTGGAGCACAAGAGGCCGTGTTTACAAATCAAGGGTAGGAAAAAAGGCATTATAGGAGGGAGCAAAGCAGTAGAAGGGAATTTCAAATGCGTTGTTTACTTGTAGATTTGTTCTGAATTCTGCGAGTAGGAATTCCATGGACACATCCCTCAGGTATCTTCCTGCTGATGCTGAGATTGGTAAAATCCTATATCCCAGGGTGTTATTCACTCTCTGTTCCCAGAACAAGGTTTACCAAAGGTAAAATCCTGTTTCTACTCAAGACAATGAGACCTTTGCCACTGGTTTCAATAGGGTCACAATTCCATTCCAGGTCTTTCAAAAACTTGTAGCCTAATTTTCTTCTATTGAAAACTGACTAAATCTACTGAATCATGGTAGCAGGTAAGGAAAGCACAGGAATATGGAACACTGATAGGAGAATCAGACTTGTTAGAATTATAGTCCTTTCCCCCTTCCTGGTTTTTCCTGCTGTGCTGAGAAAATGCAGCACCGTTCTCCTTTAAGTTCAAAATGAGTGGAAGAAGTAGTCATGGTGTAAATATCAAGCAATAGCTAAAAGTGAATTTACCAAAGTTCAATAAACATAAAAATGATGAATTTAGATGTCATGTAATTAAGTCAGAATTACACGAGCAATAACCAAGTAATTACACCTTTAATAATGCATTAAACTTGTCAGGAATACTTAGTCATTCAACTAGAATTTAACAAGATAGCCTATAGCAAGTTACAGTAATTAGATATCACTACTGAAAACATTGACAGTTCCTAATTGATACCTTTTATTATAAAGTTAAGTGCCAAACATTTCTTTTGAGTGGATTAAGGAATAATATTAGCTGTGTTTAAGACCATACTGCCTACTCTTATAAATTGCATGCAGGTGTAAAAAAAGCAGCAACAACAAAACTCAAAGAAAAGAAAAAAATGTATTCCAGCTAAACCCATCAATCACTTACACAAATTTGGTTCAAGTTCTCGCTCCTGTGTTTCAAATTACAACATAAGGGAGTCTGTTCCCTGGCAGGTCCATCAACAGCCAAGGAGAAAGAGAGGGGGAAGAGAAAACTCTGGAACAGGTAAAGCGAATGACAATTGCATCGTCTGGAGGACACAGATATTTGGTGGGAATAAACCACACGGCAGCCTCTGCCAAGAGTACAGTGGGGAAATAAACAAGCTCAGGAGTTTGTAAATTAGATCTTAAGGCAGGACTTGGGCTTACCAACATTTAAATCAGATTGTTTAGACTACAAGAGAAAGTTTTTCTGAGAAAGAGGTGGAATAGAATTGAAACTATGTGTTTACTTGCTGTTTCTAAATGTGGGAGGTATTTCTGCTGGTTTTATGTTGTTCAGTCTATGTGCTTGGCAAGTGTTTTTTTTCTTCTTGTAAGCAGACCAAAAGGTAAAGTCTATTCCAGGGGAAATGGAAAGAGTGATGTAATTTTTTTTTTGGTCAACTGAAAACGTAAGTTTCCCTGAGATAAAAAATGTTTTGTTTAATTATATTTTTTAAACTTTTAAGTAATTTTCTTATTATTTACAACAACAACTCCCATATTTTGTCTGAATTCACAAATACTTTCCTTTTGCTAAAGTTCATCTTTTAAACAAATTTCTTAGAGGAGAAAGTATGCAGTCTTTTTCTGGATATGTACTGGAATCTCTGCTTAGTGGAACCATCTGTACTTTAAACAAAACTAAACAGAGATTAATACTGCGTGTAAGAAACAGTAGAGATCAGCTGGAATGATCCCATACAT
The DNA here is from genome assembly GCA_013399365.1 of Pampusana beccarii. Taxonomy (NCBI): domain Eukaryota; kingdom Metazoa; phylum Chordata; class Aves; order Columbiformes; family Columbidae; genus Pampusana; species Pampusana beccarii. The sequence goes on along the minus strand of VWYH01002284.1, from coordinate 1,026,553 downwards.
CTTTTGTCTATTTTTTTTTCATCTGTATAATTACAAGTCTTATCAGGCTGCATGCTGAGCTATGTCTGATTGTCAATAAGACCTCTCTTGATTGCATGTTATATAAATATTCCACATCAATCTGTAGGATGCAATTCCAAGGTCCAGACAACTCTACCTTAGTCCACAGCTGCAAGGTCCCTCACCTTTTTTGCTAAACAGATAATCGAATTAATACCTAAAATGTAGGCTCCCAGCTACCAAGTGGTTAATTCCCCTGCACCTTTAATGCTGCTCCTCTGCCCTGATGTATGGTTGCTCTGCTGAACCCTCCTCTCCAGATACATAAGGTTATTCATGAAAATGAACCTACTGCATTTATGTTTACATGATTCTCAGCCAGTTGCGTGGCAACTGGAATTGCCTTTACATTTGTGCGTGTTAAAACTCAATAGACACCCTTTCAATAATTAATTGGTAATGAACGTAGAGGCTGTAGATTGCTTTATTTGAAATGTTTAGGCTTTATGCAGTGGTTAAGCTGGATTAAAAACAAAAAACCCACACCTTGTTTTTGTGGGTTAGGATTTCTTTAACAGGAGATGCCACGCACTGTTCTTAAAAATAATGGGCAGTAAACAAAACCCTTGAGGAGCTGCCTGACCTGAACAGCATCAAGGCCAAGTGTGTGTGTTTGCAAAGCACAGGGCAGAAACCATGAGTGCTGCAGAGCAGACTGCAAAAATCTGTGCTGTGAGGAAGACAGCAGCGGTGTTTAATCCACTTTCAGCACCTGATGCTGTTGATGCTCGCCCAGGGCTCTGCTTCTCGCTTTGGCCTCCACTGCTTTGCTCCTCCAGTGAGCAGCTTTCTCCTCAAAACAGCCAACATCAGACCAGCGATGCTGTGGCTTGTTACAGCTCTGCAGGACTTACTCCTCTCTGAGCTGAATATGCGTTGAATTGTTTCAATTATATATAGAAAGTGAACGTTTATCTCTCTCTTGTTCCTTCTTCCTTTTTTTCCTGGCTTGCTCCAGTTGAAAATTAAAGTCATCCCAGCTGTGGCTGGGCTTCCCCATTTAACTGCATCACTTTGCAGTTTCACCTCCCCGTCAAACCTTTGGACTTCTCTTGACAGAGAATTGGGATTCCAAAACCTGTGCTGGCTGGGACTGGCCACACTTTCCTTCTTATTGGAAATGTAAACAGGAGCTTTTCTAAAGAATAGGCAAGGAGGCAAATCTGTTTTCTGCATGACTTTTATAGTTGTTTTAACACAAGATGGAGTAAGAGGTTTCTTCACTCTGCAGAAGTCTCCTTCTGACTCATTTAGTTAGACTTGAGCACTAATGGATTCTCATACTTTTAGAAAAGTTGCATACGAGCTTGTTTGGCCTTGCTCCTGTTAATACTGGCTTTGCATGGGCGTTAATGCAACTGAGTTCAGCAGTGAATTCACAATCTGTATTGCTGGAGCATATCTGGAGTTTGTGTCACCACTTTGCCCCAGTTTATATCTACTTAGATACATGCATGTGATGAATGGCTGCACAACAGTGTCCTTGCTGACCCTGTATGCAGTATCAGCATGTTCAAGATATTTTCTTGATGCTGCTTCTTTACTGTCATCACTAATGTAATAGGTTGTCTTTTTTTTTAATTACCTATGAATGTGTGTGTGTATTTATACATAGGTAATGTACTCAAGTTTTCTGCTGTCAAGGCTACTCTGTAGAACACGACTTTGTCATTCAGAGTTACTTGGAACCAGGTGTTCTTAGCATCTGGGATGGGAACTTGCCCAGCAGATACACATCTGCATATCTGCTCATGCGGCTCCTCAGGTGGGTGCACGGTTACCATGGCTGCGAGATGCAATCATGGGAAGTCATATAAATGAAAGATACTATTGATTGTTCATTTTTGCACACACCATTGCACGCACTCACTTTGGAAAATAAGGCATGAGGTATAATTAGTTGCCAATGGAGCTTCACAAAGTTGGCTGCATGCATTTGAGTTCTCCTTACTTTTACATTTTAGAGATGTATTCATGCTGATTCTTAGAACCTTTCTTAAGGCTTTGAATTTCCTCCTAGATGTGTCTTTCTCTGCATTGCTCTTGTGTTATGCGCCTGAAATAGTGTTTAACCTTTCAGATACACTGGTTCTGTTCTTCTTTATCTCTACAAAGCAAGGAATTAAGCGTTCCCAAAAGGCTTCCCAGGTTTGTTCCCAGAAGCAAGAGTTTGTTGGAAGCCTGAGACAAGAAACGTGGAGGCAGATTTGACAAAGTAGTTGTGGGTGTACTACTGAACAACCTGCTGGGGAAAATCAGACAAATTCCCTCTTGAGATCCAAAGATTACACAGTGTGCTGAGGACTCTCAGTATCCATCCTGAGGATGGGCAGCTGCTGGTGGATGTTTTCCTGGGCTCTCCACCGGTGTGGGCACAGAGGAGGTACCCGTGTTCTCCCAGGCTGCCAACTAATGAAGTGACAATCGGGTGTGATAACTCGGCAGCCAGCACTGGATTACATAGAGTCACTGCGGCCCATTAACACTTCATAAAAATCCTGTATGGCTCAGCTTCACTGAACCCGAAAGGCATTAGAATAAGGCCTGAAAAGCTGAAGCCCATATGAAGTCACAAGTGTCCCTGGGACAGAGAAAGTAGAGGCTTTCAGATTATTTTTTTGAGCCAGCTTGAGACAGGGTCTAAACAATTTCCTGTATGAATGTCCAACACATTATATATGGGAGTTTACACGAGGGCACATCCTCTGGGCTGCAACATCAGTGTCCTGTCCGTCTCCCTTGGTGTAGACAGAAGGGATACAGCGAATTATCACATAAGTATTTTTGTATTAACTTTTAGCTTTCTTGGAGAAAGTGGAGTCCAGCCTGTCCTTGTAGCTCTTGAGCATGCGATGGATTTGAACAGGATTTGCCTTCCGCTGAATTTCCTTTAGACTCCACTTCAGGGTCATGGACACGGTACAATTACTGGAGAAAGGCGGCTCTGATGTGTTTGCTGTTGATGAAAGGAGGCATCGTTTCTCTAGAACAGGTTGTTTTGGGGTAGTTAACTGCTAGCTCCTTAGTTATTGAGCTCAAATAACCGAAATAAAGGTCCTATAGCTGTGGAGCTGGTGCAAGAGCAGGGCTGGAGTCGTGCAGCTGGGAGTGGGGAAAATGGGGGGACAGTAAAATTCCTGCCCTTCTAATAGCAGTGGGGTGTCAGATTTTTTGGGCTGGGTAAGGTGGTGCACAGACCTCTCTCCCACTCCAGCAGGCTCTCTGTTCTAGGTGCTGTAAGCTCTTGGGTCTGTTCCTGTCTTGTAGTAATAATTCTATTAAGAAGTCATAGTTTAGTGATACTTTCTTAAATATATTTTTAAACTAACATGCCGTTCACTTAGAAATAAACACAAGCAATATCCCTCCTGATTCCTACTTGCAGGCATACAGGCTGTGGTGCCGCAAGAGGAAGGCTTTAGTGGTTATACTGGGAATTGCTATGTTCCTGCAGTCTGCTGTTTGTTTGCAAGCGTTTGCTGCTATGTGTTGACCCTTTGAATTTTGGTGACTCTGCTATGGATGACGTGAGTAAATGTATTTGAGTTGAAAATAACCCTGTAAAAAGGATTTGGTTTTAGTCCATACTGTTTAGTTGCATGGAATTAGAGGGTCAATGTAAGGAAAGAAAGGAACCAAAGGAGGTAAGAGGAAAGTGGGGAAAGAGTGTCTTAATTAAGACATTCTACCACCTCTATCATTGCAATCATAAAAATGGTGTACTGAAGAGTTTCTCTACAGCGACAAAATTAGTCCATAATTTTTGTCACATATTAACTGTATTCTAGCTGCTGCATAAATTATCCATTACTGATACGCACCGTATAATAACCTAGACAGGATAGATACACCTTAACTATTATCTTTCCCAAATGGTGCAGGAGCACTGGACTGGTGCATTACACCACAAGTGCAGGCAATCACACTATAGATGTTTAGTCTGGAAAGGTCCGGAGAGTATGTTTCTCATACCGCCCACTTGCCACAAGACGTTTTTCAATGACTTATTTAAGGCTTAATGAAAAAGACCAAAAGACTCTAATGCACTAGAAGAAGTGGGCAGGAGAAATCAAAGTCATCAGCAGTGTCTTAAGGTCTGGGAACCGCAGGTAACTTGCTGGAATTCCCAGGTAATCCCAGGATGCTGATGGTGCAGGCAAAAAATCTTCAGTGATCAGTGTTAATATTGCTTGGAGAAAAGCTCTTTCCTCCTTAGTGCAATATCCTGTGATGAGTTGAATTCTGTGTATACAAGAAAGATGTAACAAACAATAACCAATGACTCTAATGTCACTGCCGTGCCCCTCTTGTCCTGTTTCTAGTTATGACTATCCTATTGAAACAGAGAAAAGCAGTGAAAATCCTCAGAATCAATTTTTCCCCCCTTTTGATATGTAAGGTCTTTGTGATCGCTGCAGCAAACTGGGGGAAGCCCTGAAATGTGGGATTAACCCAATATAAAGATGAGGTGGGCATGCTGTGAAAGACTTGAGGTAACATATTTATTATGTCCTTATTCAAAGTATTAACTTTTTGGGACAGGATGAGGGAAAATTAAGTTAAGATGACCTAGCTGGTTTATGACTATGTAAGTACACAGGCTGTACAGATAGCTCTGTTTCAGATAGCAATGGGAGTTTTCAGTGTCCACCAAAATCTAAATTTCAGTCTTTGTCTTACTAAAGCTCTCACTCAGCAGATCCTTCAGCATCATTTTGCTTTCAATTCCATTATGCACAAATTGGCTTAAATGCTTTGGACTCCCCAGTTTGATTCCAAGTGAGACAGAAAATGGCAAAATTTAGAACGTGGAACCAAGAGGTGCATTAATCCCCTGATGTCCTCGGTGCCAAGATGTGTTTGAAGTCTGGCTCATGTGCAAAAGATCCTCTTCCCTTGTTATAGTCATTTAATCAGGGGTGTTTTTGACAGAAACCAGCAAAATATCCTGGAATTACCTACCGTGCTCCAAGTGATTGTCCAGTGGTTTGTGCAGCGTTCCCATGCAGAGGTTATATAAAAATGTTCTGTTGCTATGTGAACTGGAGGTTTGTTTTGATGTAGCATCAATACCCAGGAGGGGAGAAAGAGGTTGGGGGAGGGAAGAGAAGACAAGACGCTGGCGTAGTGCCAAACTCTGGAGTTTTTTTGCGATGATAAATGGTTCACAAGGAGTCAGCCTGACCCGCCAAGTAAACCCAAATGGTCTCAAAGAGCCGTGGGCTTCAGATACTGCTGACAGACGAGTACTCCTTATCAGCTTTTTTGTTTAAACACACAGAGCGTGCACACGTAGGATATCTGCTATAGCCAGAGAGGAGGCACGGCAGCAAAGCGGACTGCACTGCCACATAATGTCTACCTGGAATTATTTTTTTCCCTCCTTTGACTTTCTATAGAAACTTTACATCTGCTCTCAGCTAGAGGCATAGATCACAGTAGATAACCCTCTGCTCTTGTTGTCAATGGATTAGCTGCAGAGGATGGCAAAGGCTTCATTAGTTTCTGATGGGAGCGATTCACATGGCAAAATTTTGGCTGAACTGGAAGGGCCCATGTTGCTGTTGTAGCTGGTTCAGAGATAGAGTTTCTCTTCGTCTGGTTTGGTGTTTGGTTTGCTGTACTTCTTGGTTTGCGTTGTGTTTGACTAAGGTGAAAGATTTGGGAATTATAGCTTTGAAAATGGATTTCATATTTATTTCTTATACTTTTTTTTTCCTTATCTGCTCTCTTAGGAAGTGTCAATATTGTTCCGATGGGCAGGTCAAGGCGTGAGCTCATTGGTGTTTTGGGGGATGCTTGTGCACCACTTAAAGATCCTGACTGATTTTATGGAAATCTATAAGTAAATCTAGCCCCTGTGGTGCATCAAACAGCGATGTGCTAACAGAGACTGTAATGCACACAACTCGGTCTAGAGGGAAACAGCTACAGGTGAATCAAAAATTTAATTAATGTGGAATAAATATTCCCTGGCAAAACAGAATTAAGGAATTGACCAAACTGAAGAAAATTTTTTTCTGCAGTTACTCTCAGAGGGCAAGTTTGAAGCCATGGAAAATCTTCAGAAGAGTATTCAAATCTAAGAAATGTTAGAAAGATCCTGACTTTAACTGAAGGGGAACCACTCAAACTCTCCAAATCTAAACAAAATGAAAAAAATGAAACAAGATAGATTGAGAAATTAAAGATGTAAACCAGAGAGAAAAGATTAAGGATTTGAAACACGAATCTCCCACTGTTTGGATGAGTTGAATTATTGCTCTCTTATTGACATTTCCTGTGTATACAAAGGGCAGGCAAGAGGGGAAATAAGAATATTATGAAACAAAAGTAGTCACAGAACATTTGAAAATACAAAGTGTTTTAATAGTAGTAACTGTGAGCAGAGTGGATTAAGTAGGTGCTTTGGTGAATGGCTGAGTTAAATGACCCGCAAGCCGTGAAGATGGAGCCTGGTGTTGGCAGCGAGGCTGGTGGCGAGCGGGCAGGAGAAGTTTCCTAGGGGAGCGAAGGAAGAAGAAAAACCACTCGGAACAAGCTGGGCCGTGTATCCCTGAGACAGCTCTGAGCGAGCTGGAGCATCTGTGCTGTGCGGTGAAGTGTTGGGAAGAAATAGCGGTGTGGGCTTCGGGAGTGCTTGTAGCTACGTTAACTTTGTGCCTGAGATTAGCAGCTCAACAAGCTAACGGGGCTGATTAGCACCGTGCTGGTGAGGATCTTTTCGTTCTGCGCTGGAATTAATTTCTTCAGTGCTAGTACAGGGCTTTCTGTGATGCACTTTCCTTTAAGGTGCTGATGAGCCCTGAGGGCTTGACCATGAACTTACTTGATCAAGCTGAACCCTCTGCGGTTCCTATAAAGCACATGGAGTTAATAGAATAATACGTTATGGTAAGCACAGTGGAGACATAAGAGTTGACACTTGCAGTTCGTACCTGGCTTTCAACTTGATTGACTTTGTCGTGACACTTTATTTATCGCTTTGTGCATCTGTTAAAGGGAGGAGAGGTGGCAGTAGGTATCCCCTTTCTGTTATGATTCAAGAGAAATTGGAATCGAATATTGAAAAGGAGATTCTAGAAGATAGGTTGACCCAGATGTGAGAGGCTTCCAGGGATCAGCGGGTAGATTAGCTGATGGAATAACCAACTGCTCACTCCCTAATTTGTTGTTGTTACCATTGATGGAACGACCCAACATCTGCCATACTGATTTTATTTTGTGAGTGGGACTTAAGTGGACAAAGTCAAATAGGTACCGAGAACCAGCCTGAAGGCAGGCACGTCCTCATGCGAAATTTGGAAAAAAGGGTATTTGAGCGTTCCCTGTGGCACAGATTCCCTATCCTGCTGCCGCCTCTCCTCATTTAACAATGTGGATTTGTTTGTACTAATTTCCAGGAGACGAAAGAAATAAAATACTGTTCTATCAAACCTCAAGTGCCTTGGGCAGATGAAGAGGGTTTTGGAGTTCCGTCTTCTTTGTTTGTGTGTTTGTTTTTTCTTTTCCATCCTGCATTTGCACTTTAAGAAATTGTCTTTGCGGGGGGAAGAAGGCAAACAAAAGTTGACTTTTGTTGAATGGCTGAGACTTGGCAGTTGTGTGGAGGTCACGATGCTCAGTCAGTGTCAGCCTCCATTCCCCAGAGTTGTATCTTGTAATGTATTTATTTATCATTACAGACAGCCAAATTTTTTTTTTTCCCTTTCAGTTTGTTCTGTCCAAGGCCGCAGGGTTCCGACAGAGATCAACAGTGTTCCTGCAGTGATGAAGCAGCTCGTCAAAAGCTGAATTAGATGTTAAATCTTTCTGAAGTGGGAAGGAGGTGGAAGGAGGGGAATCGCATTGTGCTAAGAATTTATCATGTGTTGTTTCCTGTGAGATAATGTATAGGAGAAGATTTGTTATGGTGCAAGTTTCAAACTGCTGTTTCAGGGCTACAGTGTCTGCCAAGCTTATGATGTATTTGATCTTTTTTTAAAGTCCTTCTTTTGTACCTTTTGTTTAGTGGTATATCTTCCAGGTAGGTAAATAGTTAAAATATTCCACCTACTGAAATATGTACAGGTAAGCACCATAATTTACATGTATAAGAAGAATAAGCAGAAATCTCCTAAATTAGACTGTGAGATTCAATGGGGCTTCGGTTTCCGGGCAGAAGGTTGGACACTCAGATTTTCTTTTAGCTTTGCAACAGGGTATGTTACACAAGTTGTACAGGTATGCCTTTGCCTAGAAACTGTTTGGAATTTTGAAACAGACCTTGAAGGAAATAAGACCTTGCTTTTTGAAAGTGCTGCGTACACCCAGTGTTCCATAAAGCCAAAAGTAGCAACAGCCTGATGATGCTTCTGAAAATGTTCACTGAACCATTCTGCATCAGTGACCACTTTTTACAGTGCAAGTTCCTGTCTCAAGCTTGACCGTTTGTAATGTGGTGGAAATAACTCTTTGTGTTCTTTTGCTCTTCATCACATTTATTTTTTTCCTCAGGAGGAAGTATAGATGGGTCTCATATTCACTTGTGCTTTCTGATATAATTGTATTTGCTACCTGCAGTCATCAAATGGGGTCCATAGGTCACTCATGTACCTTTTTAACGAACTATAACATGCACTCCTTTTCAGTCCAAATTGAGAGGAGAAAAGTGTCATACTTCTCTCTCTCATCCACTGAATAAATATGCTGGTGTAAGGACCTTTTGGGTAAAATAGTTTTGCTCTGATCCTTCAATACAATGTCAAGTGCAATGATGGATGAACTGGCAATGCTGAAGTTTACTCAACATACTTTTGTTCTCAGTATCTAGGTCGAGATATTTCTGGTTTGCTTGGAACAGACAATATTTCCACAGATCTTAAATAACACTGTTAATCATGTAAGTGGTTTGGTTATCAGGAAGGGAGGAAGCCAGTTCATCAGCAGGATAAGCACCATGTGCACATGAGCCATCTTCTCCTGCCTGGCTATAAGGGATCTGAAGACCAGAAGCAGGCATGGCCGGTCCCCTCTGGCCAGGAAAGCAGAGCTGCTGGGGCTTAAAATGTACCCATCTTAGGTCCTTGCATCGTCGTCTTTATAGGNGATCTTAAATAACACTGTTAATCATGTAAGTGGTTTGGTTATCAGGAAGGGAGGAAGCCAGTTCATCAGCAGGATAAGCACCATGTGCACATGAGCCATCTTCTCCTGCCTGGCTATAAGGGATCTGAAGACCAGAAGCAGGCATGGCCGGTCCCCTCTGGCCAGGAAAGCAGAGCTGCTGGGGCTTAAAATGTACCCATCTTAGGTCCTTGCATCGTCTTTATAGAGGAACCTGAAAAAACCTTTGGTATAGCTTTTCCATAAAGTAATTATTGAATTAAGTGCTACTGTGTACTTTGCAGAGGAGGGAGTGAGGCGAAGAGGGGAACTCATGGATTTCCCCACTGTTGAGGGAATTTGGGGCTTTACTTTGTACTTGAATACAATCTACTTACTTCTCCTTACTGTCTAAGTGATGGTTATGCCTCTGGACTGGGTCAATATGCTTGTCAGATGCTGGTTTCCACCTGCGTGTCCTTATGGGGAAAAGACATGACTGGTTCAAGCCACTAGGCTCAGAAAACATGAGCAGATACTAAATGTGTCATGGGTGAGAAATGACTTTGTCAGTGCAACCCCTAACTTCATCTTGGGTTTGGGACCTCAGTCAGCTACCTAGGATGTCTGATTTGAGTACAAGAGACTTAGAGACCAAATCTTGTCTTTTCCAGGAAAAAAACATTCTGACTTTTCCAGGTTGTCCTAAAAGGAGCTTTTGTCCATCTTTCTTTTTGGAGGTTTGCCATGTTGCCAAAGATATTCAAGGTATCCTGCCTTTGCTCCAGCAGAAAAGTGCCTAAGTTGTGACATCATCTTTCTTAGGAATGGCTTCCATTTTCACATTAGATTATTTACAGAAAACAGCTCACAGGGCTGTAGCAGAAATCCCTGAGCAATGTGGTCATGAGATGAAAGATAAAATCACAAGTTTCCTCTGCCCATTCACCCAATGAAACTTTAATTCTTTCAATGAAATACCAAGGTTTTGAGGAGTGGAGAGAACCTCCAAGAAAAGCTGGTAAGCCAGGGAATTACAACTTCCTTCTTGGAAATCAGGTGCTTATTTGAAGCCCTCTTGTTGAGAAGTGAAGCTTCAGCAGGAGTGCAGGAGCTGCTGAGTAATTCATTAAGGCAGCGGTGGCATCTACATGGCACGGTTTGGCCTGAGAGGAGGCCCAGGCTGCTGCTCTGGGGCAGCACAGCCCACCTAGGAGTGCTGGGCACTCACCTATGAGTCCTGCAGGGGCTTTAGGTAGGAAAGCCTGTTTTGGGAAGTCCAGGCGAGGCTCGGTGTTCAGCCCAGCTCAAGTGGTGACATGCACGGATACTGAGCTGCATAGGGAGAGCTACTGCTGGAAACAAAGATGGGAAGACTCTCTTTACCACCTAGCTCTTGTTAGATCTTTGCCAAACCAGCTCCCCGCACTGCCTGCAGCAGTGGTGAGCTACCAGAGCGAGTATCTCATGGGGCTTCGTCCTGTCAGCTGTCTGCAGAGGTTCATGATGAAGCAGAAGATCAAATCCTCGCACCTGGGGTACTATGCCAGCACCTTCCTTGCCAAGCAGTTTTATTTACCACATGTTCTGGTTTATGGTTCCTGGAGGATCTGGAAGAAGTGTCAAGAGTGATGATGACGAGAGGGGATCTACTCCAGCTTGGTTTGTGCTTCATTACCACATTGCCTATTCCTAGAAAAATGAATGTGCTGGTGGTATTCCATGACTTTCTTGAGCTCTCATGTTAACTCTAAGTGTATATAACTGGAAGAATGAACATCGTACAGCAGTGACATTTTCAATCTTTTGTAGAAGGCGTGTGTTTCAGGCTGGAAAATGCCTCTGCAACCCACTTAGATGGGAGCGCTCCGTTGCTGGACTGCTTTTCCTGCTTCTTTATTTGCTCCATATTCCTCTATGTTGTATCAAGCTACCCAGCCTGTGTTTCAGGGAGGATCTGATCCTCACTCTGACACTGCAGGTCACATAGCAAAGGCCCCCAGTAAAGCAGTGTATCTGTCACAATAATATGCTTCCAGTGCACAGAAAAGAAATCCAGTAGGAAAGTGACATGATAAAAGATAAGCTGCATTAAACAAAGACGTTTTCTGTGTATCACACCAAACATGGTGTATTTCGTAACACAGCAGAGCACAATTCATCAGAATGCTAGGGAAGAAGCAGACCTGCTAAAAGAATAACATGTTGGTGCCAAGGAAGTTGTGCATTTAATAGTTCTCTGCTGTATTTTGCAGAGAGATTTGCAGCTACATTCAGCGTTGGCTAAAACGTAATGGCAACATGTTGTAGGAGCCAGTTCTCCTTAGGACTTCATATAGCAACAGTGGAGCTATAAATTATGCTATTGAAGTGGTAAGTGTCAGAAGGCAAGCAGGACGTAATTTAAATTGGGAGGTGCTTTTGATTAATCGTCCTGTTTAAATGCTTGCCTGTCCAGGAGAAAATCTATTTGGGTTGGTTTTTAGACACCTGAAGGGGAGGAATCCTGGCTGTGCTCTGGTTGCAATGGATCCTGCTCCTGATCCAGATCCACTGTGGCTGGAACAGAAACACAGAGTTTATTTTCCTGCACGCAGCCTCCCCCAGCCCCGGGTATTGCTGATGGGAGGGATGCTCATCTTGCTGGGCGGATGGATGGGACAGGGACCGCTGGTCTTTGCTCAACCTGTATGCTACCGGCTCTTCTTGCCCAAGAGAAACCTCAGCTCAGTGTTTTAAATGGAAACCTTTCCTAACATTGTCAGCCTCTGGTGGGAGAAAAAAAAAAAGTGTTGTTTTATGTGCATAGAGGGTTTGGAATATATACCCTACAGCATGTCAGAGAATGACAGCCTCATGCAACCTTTTTTATGGGCACTTTTTTTCTGCAGCATTCAAAAGAGCTGATCTGCTGATGCTTTTGTGTTTGCTTTGGAAGGGATCTTTCTATAGCAGAACGGGGAGTGTCAATAAGTGACCAAGCTGTAATTACAAGTCTTGTGTATTCTGACTATACAAGAAGAAAAGCCAATTTTATAAACAAATGCCTTTTGCTGTGTCCTTGCCTTGTCTGTCTCCCTATGGCCACTCTAAAATGAGATGGAAAGGGAAGAGGATGGTGGAGTGGGACGGTGAACGGTGTTCTCAGCTGCCACCACAAGGGACAGTGCCAGCAGCAGAAGAGCAGACCCCTGTCTGCAGGGCCCTTCTACCTTGAGATAGGAAGTCCTAATAAGGTTTTTTCTTTTATACCTCGAAGTCAACGGATTGAATTTTCTCTTCCCTCTCCTATTTTTGGAGTCATAAATCTACGCTTTCTCTGACCGTGGAAGGAGGACCAGGTCGAATGCAGCTGGTCTGTAACGTGTGAGAGTGGGAGAGCTCCCTGGGCCTGGGGCGCACATGCAGCGTGTGGAGGGGACATGGGGCAGCGGTGGGACACTGGTCCACACGGTGCCGTCCCTGTGCGTGGGGTGATGAGTGGGAGTTTTCACCATTGGCACTTAACGCTGGTGCTCCGGGACCTATGCGGTGTCTGCGGGCTTGCGGGGGAGGCTAAAATAGATTCTTGGCATAAGGATCTTGGATCCTCTTTGCTTAATAGATTACTCTGTCTCCCCAGTGATACCGCTGCAGCTGCAAGCCACAGAGGCATTTTGGCAGAAGTCCCCTTGGTTTAAAGGAGAGAATACTGGATAGATCTCCTTGGCAGGAGCATGACTGAATGCTCTCTTTCCACTCCAGCCTGGGAGAGTCCAATTCTGTGGACCTGAGGGACACATCTCCTCATGTCCCAGGCTCTGGAGAAGAAAGAAATAGTGTGTGCAAAAGTTTTCAGTTTATACAGAAAGATTTTGAAGTCTTTGGCCAAGAAGCTTTTTTGTGCCGCCTTTGACTTTTGGAAGTTGCTGGGATTATTTTTGTCTGTGTGAGCTGGCCTGTTTTTTTAATATACGGCAAAGGTGGCTAGAGTCCTGGATAGACACTTTTTAAACTATATTTCACATAAACCTAAACAAATGCATTAAATAAAGGTCCTTTCACCTCCAGGTTGGTGGTTCAAATCCAGTCGTGCTTGGGAACAGAACCGTTCAAGCAGTAAAAATAAAACATCTCCTGATTTATGAATAGAAGTGTCAAGTTTTGACTTGCTCTGATTACTGGCATCACATTATTTGTGAACATTCAGACAACTGCCAGAAATCCATGAAACACGTTTGTGAATCCCAGAAGTTTCATAAACTTCAGCCTGAGTGATTATTTGCTTTCTGGTGAATAAGTGGGCTGGCTATGGCAGTATAAAAAGAACAGTTAACTAATGCTCAGGTCCCATAGTAAAATAATGAGATGCAAAGACTCTTGTTTCTGTTACACAGAAGAGGGTGGCAATGCTGTTCCAGTTTACACCAGACAATTGCCATTTGCTTTGGGGAACTGTTGTCACTGGTTTTAGAAAGCCAAGGAAGAGATCCAGCTTGACTTTAAAAATCTTACATTGTTTGCTGAGCCAGCTGTTGGCAGGAGGATGTGGGGCAGAAATCTGTTTTTTGCTAGAAAGCTGAATTGTTATATTGGAGGAGCCACAGCAAGAATAATCTGAGTAGTGCTCGTAGGGTACAGGAGGTGGGAAAATGCCACAATTAGAGGCTAAGTTCAAGACAAAGCTGTGCTAAGGCTCCTCTCTCCCTCCCGTCCCTGCCACACACCTATTAGTTGGGCATTCAAAAGCTACCAGTGAATATGAGGCTGTGGGAAACTTGGCTAAAAGCAATGGCAATATGTGGCCTACAGTATTTCACAGCTACTTTGGGACTAATTGTAAGTGACATTTCAAATGTTTTTTTAATGTTCTTTTCCTTCCTCTATGTGAGTCTTTATATTCTCTCACTGCTTTCTCTCCATCTGAAGAAAGTAAAATTTAGAAAAGGTTATTATAGCTGCTTTGTCACAATATGTAGTACTTGCGTGTGGAATTTGCAGGACAGGGACAGCATGGCATGCCTTACTTCTGCTACGACTTTGTGTAAGTGTGACTCTAAGACATTAATTGTAATTTCTATTGGTATTATAAATAATAGATCAGGTTCACAATTTATTTGCTAAAGGTTCCAGCAGATGCAGTGTAATTAACAGGCTGTAATCATTAGGTTTTGGAGGGAGGGCGACATATAAATTTTTAAACTGCTTTTCCACTTAGAAACACATCCAAGTAGTGATGCCTCCAGAGGGATATGCACATGGATGAATGTACTTTGTGCATGCCATTTTATATACATTCTCACTTTGCTTTCCAAGTATTAACATGTGTAAATCCCTTTGGCATGTGCAGATATGTGCAAGTGGGTTGTGCATCTGTAGCATTTATTTTCATATGGAAGCAAGCATATGTGGAATTGTGTGCACTGAGTTATGCTTGCAGCAAAGCCCTTTGAATGTTTGACCTTACGTAGCGTCTCTTCAAATCTGCAACTCGGTGATTCAGTTCCTTTGGCCTTAAAAATAAAGGCAGCGTGACTTTGGGTAGGGTAATGATGATGTTATTTTAGAAAGTAAACCTTTGAGGCGTATTGCCCAGTTTGATCTCCTTTCATCTAGCAACGTGAAAAACATGGAGATGGATAAACCAGTTTTCATGGGTGAATACAGGTGTAGCTCAGTGCTGCGGGTATTGAGCTGATACCCAAACATTCAGTGAGCACAACACATTACCCGCAGAGAGATTGTTTTTTCTATCCAGAAAAATCATAACACTGTGGCTGCAGCATGTCACCACAACTTCTTCGCTGTTGTAGGTCCCATCTATTCAGGAGACTTGTCCAAAAAGTTGTGTTTAGCTCATGGGGGCTTGGAGCAGGAGGGAGAGTGCGGAGCTGTGATGCCCATCCCTGGAGGAGTGCGGGATGTGAATCTTGTGTGGGTAATTCAGGATAGTAATTGTAATTAGCTGCTGGTAATGTTAATGCATGTATTTGAGCTTGGAGAGTGGTTGAAATATGGAAAAAGAAAAAAAAGATCTGGGGAGAACTGCTTTTCCTTTACATTTTGGGAAGGCTTCTAATGTTTTTGTCCAGTAGCTCCTAATTTCTGTCAATAAATGTTGTTCTTTGTGCATGGAAATAAAGATAATAGCAATATTTGAAAGCATTTCCTTGCAATGCCAGTTAAAACCTAAGAAGTTTTACCAGGGAAGCAAATGAGAGCTTTGTGGGAAACTGTCAGATAGTCCACATCTAAACAGCTACCCTTGATTATTATTTTTTTTTTCTTTTGTATACAATAATTGAGTGAGAGTACTCAATTTCCCCCATGCAGATAATCAGGCCCACATGGATTTCTTTTTTCTCTTCTGGAGAAATCAGAAGTTTCGTTTTGTGTCTTTTAGCTGCTCTACTTCAGGCTTCCTACTGTTACATCGCTTCATTTAGGGACAGTGCAGGAGACGAGAATCTGAACTGACTGCTTGATGCTTAAGAAGGTGAATAATGACTTGGAGAAGACCTCGTGCGTATCTTTTGATCTTTGGTCTTCAGACACCCCTTCACCAATAATTAACTTGTGTGTTGATTGATCACCTGAGTGATCAAGGAGGACTCGGTCTGTCAGTGGAAACCAGGAAACTATTACTCTATGGCAAAACAGCAATCAAGCCAACTCGTCTATGATACAAATCAGATACCTGCAGGAACAAGTCATGTAATGGCAAACTGTAGTGGAGATGGATGATACCCTAAATCATTATCTTCAATAGCATCAATTACGTTTACAGGGTAAGACCATGGTGTCTTCATGGCAAATGCTGCATCCAGATAGCAGCAACAACAACAACAATTTAAAATTATGGCATGAATTTCAGGAGGGGCAACGCACTATACATGACTAGCCAATAAGTCAAGGCCATCAGTGGATTAGGTGGAGTGGAATGGTAATGGTTATTCTGCTGTATAAAATACACAGCTTAGCGTATA
Source organism: Pampusana beccarii (assembly GCA_013399365.1). Classification (NCBI taxonomy): domain Eukaryota; kingdom Metazoa; phylum Chordata; class Aves; order Columbiformes; family Columbidae; genus Pampusana; species Pampusana beccarii. The sequence goes on along the minus strand of VWYH01002284.1, from coordinate 1,010,444 downwards.
CAGATGATTTAAAATATATATGAATTCAGTAGCAGCCAAAATAGATATTAGGCGTTTTCCTTCTTAGAATTATGGTTTATTTTTGAAGTGTAAGTGCTTTTCAGGACAAATTTTAGCATGTTTTGCATTCAAAGGAAACATCTACTATATGTGTGAACATATATACACTGCTTGTGGAGGGAATAATTGGATTTATAGGTTCTTCTGCACATCATGTCCAAGTCAGCCTTTCTGCCTCATGTAGCACATGGAAGAGGAAAGGCTTTCATTGCAAAACTCCTATAGTGTTTACTGTCTGACACATCACAATGTGTAAACAAGGACTCAGAATAAGTCTGGATTAAAATAAGGAGCTCCAACTGGGAAGGGATTAAGTTAATAATAACATTTTCTGTAATCTCTTTATCAGCATTTCTGTGGCCAGTTTATGATAATAAACAGGCAAAAAAAAAAAAAGATCATGTTTGAGGTGGAAGTAAATTTCAGTCTGATATGAGTGATGTACCTCATAACCAGTTATAATTAGAAGGGAGGTTTCTTACAGCACTGTTCCTCTATAAATCACAGCAGATATTACCACAACTTGTACAACAACTGTGAAATATGCTATGAAATGTGAAACTCATGAAATAGGTTCTTTTGTTGCAGTTTTGTTCTCGGAAAAGATCAAGCTCATGCCTGGTCTTTTGTGGGGTTACTTAAAAGCAGGATAAACAGCCTGAATTCCCTAGAAAACTGGAATAAAATTTCCATTTATTGATGACTATTTTCTGTGATCACAATTTGTGCAAACCGAAAGCATTGCATAGTTAGGTACGCAGCGTTCTTTCTTGGACTAGTCATTAAAATTTTTTTTTAAAAGTTGTCTATGGCACAAGGTTCAAGTTGAGCAAAATCTTGCAGTGAACAAGAAGTCAGAAATACACGATAGCAACTAAATAGTTGTGTATTTTCCTTTCCTCTTCTGATGGAGTCAGCTTTGACCTGGCCTGGTTCCTATCCGCTTTATTCCAGGTGTGACCATGGAAAGTCCATAGGGGAGGCAACCATAGGGAAGAAGGCCTTGCTGGCTTGATGCCTAAAAGTAAAAAACCATAGAGAGTAAGATTTCTTGAGCTTTTTCTTGTATTAAGGTCTCAGTCTTTTTTTCCTCTGATATTTTATTATATTTTTAATAGAAAATGGATGGGTTTATTTCAGAAGTGTGTTCTCTGAAAACCTGTGAACATCTCTGGGCTGTTGGTATGGTAGGGCTGTAGCTGCCTCTATTGATCTTAATTTAAAGCTTTAATTGCAAATAAAAACATCATTATATCCCCCAGCTACCTTAATTGAAAGGATTGATTCACAGGAACAAAGCATGATAAGAACTTCTACATGGGCCAAGTGCTTATGGACATTTTAACACCTTCATTTTGACATGGCTTGGGTTTGCTCTTGTGCGGAAGAATGTCACATGCGTTGGGGAGAAACTTTTACTTTTCTAATATCTGACCTAATTTCTTGGGCTCCATTTAAAATAAGGCAGGAGACCTGCCTAGGACTTGGTAGGCAGCAGGAGGATACTTGTCTTGGTCTCCTAGATGGCACCATTGTCTAGGGAAGCCATGTGAATCTCAACACGTCAAAGGGTATGTCCTCTAGTTGTGTGAAAGTACTAACATAACAGGTTCCCGTAAGCGTAGGATGAATAATATTATGATTGTGAATCAATTTGCTAGTCTAAAGAGGATTAAGTATTTATATTTACATCTTCACAAGCTGATTTTCTTTCAGTCATATCTTCCTAGATAGAATTTGAGACTTATTAACCTTACGGTATGTTTTTTTTCTTGGTATGATGTAGAGTGGGATAATGTCGGGTGATTTTCTTCACAGCATCAGGCTGCTGTGTTTCAGAATTACTCATTTTATAGTATTTCACATTCAGGCCTGAAACCCATGGAGTCTGCAGAATCACTGTATACACCTTTTAACCGTATGAGATGATCTTGTTAGTCCGTATGTCAACCTCATAGCTCTAGCTTACCTGTTTTCTCATGCCAAAACTTTTCTGGTCTTAACTGATATTACAGTTCATTGAATAGGACTGCCAAGTAATAAAATAGCATGAACAGGTGTAGAGTATTTTGCGGAGTCCACGTCTGAACAAATGTGTAAATAAATCTAGATAAATTTGAGGTGAACATAGCTCCAATCCAAACGGATCACACTGGACATGTCATAGGGATGTAGTGAGCCCTGTGCAGGCTGGTGTTACAGGTGTTTCAGCTATGGAGCTTAATCTCTTTGTTCGCTTTAAATCGCTTTCTAAATACCTGTTTGATAGAACGATTGATGTGAGAGGTTTGGGGAAGACTTAGAAGAAGACCGTGTTTCTCCTCTTCTTAGGACTGTTTTTATGAATGAATCTGTTTAGAGGATCTGAGGAGGAATAAAAGCAGCAGATTGTTCCATCATAGCTTCTCCTTGCATCTCCCCACATTACAGGATTAGGGCAAAGCACGTTAGGTATGCCAAGGTCTTTAACCATGATTAGTCCTCAGAGAAGATGATAAAAACCCTTTTCCTGAAAATAAATGGTGAAGGCCTAAGGTATTGAATTCCTTCAGAATAGGAACTGGGAATAGAGCAGAGGGCACTCCTTGCACTCTCAGCCCACAATAACGTGACTATTTCATAACAACTCAGGGAGTTGAACACCCAAGACCTTCAAGGCACGAAAATGCTTTCAGAGGTCTCAGACCAAGAGATTAGCTCTTCTTTAGCAACTCATTGTTTTATCTTTAGAGCCAAATATCTTTATTTATGGTACAGCATAACAAGCCAGTCATGTCTGCTTAACGTAGTCAACTTGGAAGGATAAATCTGTAGGGCAAGCAATATTTTTATGTCTTAGATTAAGATCAATTGAGGGGAAAAAAATAGTTTATCACTATGATTGGCTGGAAAAAAATGCCATTAGATGTCATTACTCAAGGGAATATATCCTGTCAGGCAGCATTCAAATATGTGGGACAAACTTAGCTCCTTTATAAGTAAATTAGTATTTTTAAAGAATTAAACAAACCTCTTGTTTATTAGATGAAATTATCAATTGTTTTGTCTTCAAGAGGTAAACAAAGAGCTCAGGGAGTCTCAGTCACTCAGTCTTATGACCTTATGGTCACTGTCCAAAATACCAGCGGTAACATTCCATGCTGTAGAAATTAAAAGAAGAAAAGCAGATACTCAGCAGGGTTAGCCCAGTGTCTTTCCAAGTAATCCCTTATTTTTGCAAAACATTTCCATATGGAAAACTCGATCACTCAGCAGAAGCACTGAAAATAGCATGGCCAGTTCTTTGTGTAGATGCCGATATTGGCTGTTGAATACCTAGAAGAGCTGACAGGCTTTAGCAGTGCTGCTCTGCGTGTCTAAATGTGTTATAAAACTGATGCCTGGGCTTGAAAACTGATCTATACCATTAAATTTAACCACAAAATGGGTATCTCCTTTTGGAAGAGAAGCAGATAGCTGGTATTAGCTCATCTGGTGAAGACAAGCAGCTCAAAAGGCTCTGAAGAGCTCCTGCAGATATGAAACCCTTACCCTGAACTTTGTGAGAAATTGGTTCAAACCACAAATTTGCAGCATGTACTTATGTAATGGGCCCGAGATGTAACCTCGAATCTAAATCCTTTTCCACCTAGCGAAGTTGGGATCTGGCTCGTTGCTGACCCTGCAGGCAGGCCGATCTACAGTTAACTAATCCTAGAAAGCAAAGACTTGCTCTTAAGGAAAGGTCTCTTTCTGCCACTTTTTCTTTTTTTAAAGGAAAAATGTGTTGCAATAATACAGAACCATCATGCTCTCTCTGGTTACAGCTGAGTGACACTACATCAGCAGCAGAATATGTACAAATTAAACTGTAACAATGTACCAGGGAGAGGCACGGCAATATCATAAAAATTATCCACAGTACAATATGACTAATGTTGTGTGAAATGCATTCATTGGCGAAATGATGTCTAGGTGTATCTTAAGGAGTTATGCTGATGGAGATAATGGTTATAGAACAGAGATAAAGGAAGGAAAGGCAAGTGAAAGGGAAAAGGTTGCAGCAAGGGCAGCATGGCTGGGGAGGATGCTCAGGTGGGCGTGCTTGGGTGCATTGGGACAAGTGTGACTGGCAGGTTGTCCTCCCCCTCTGTTCTGCCCTGGTGAAGGCACATCTGGAGTACTGGGTCCAGTTCTGGGCTCCCCAGTTTAAGAAGGACAAGGAATTACTGGAATGGGTCCAGTGGAGGGACATAAAGATGAGAGGTCTGGAGCTTCTTTCTTATGAGAAACAGCTGAGAGAGCTGGGTCTGTTCAGCCTGGGGGAAAGAAGCTGAGAGGAGATCTTATACTGATCAGTATCTCCGGGGTGGGTGTCAAGAGGATGGACCAGACTCCTTTCAGTGGTGCCCAATGACAGGACAAGGGGCAACGGGCAGAGACTGAAGCACAGGAGGTTCCATCTGAATATGAGGAGAAACTTCTTTACTGTGAGGTGCCAGAGCCTGGACCACGCTGCCCAGAGAGGTTGTGGAGTCTCCTCTGCAGACATTCAAACCCGCCTGGACACGACCCTGTGTGATCTGCTCTGCTGACCCTGCTCTATCAGGAGGGTTGGACTAGGGCATCTCCTGAGGTCCCTTCTAGCCCCAACCATTTTGTGATTCTGTGAACATGGCAGAGTTGTGTCTGTGTGGGATATTGAGGGCTGTGATAGAACGTGGTTGCACTTTTCCTACTCGCACGCCTCGCGTGGAGGTGTGTCACTGTTTGGGGTGTCCATAAGTGTTCTGTGTTCTTCCTCACCTCCTGTCACGTGGACTTTCTGCAGTGAAACATTTATCTAAAAACACAAGCTGCATATGTGTTGAATATTCTCTAGCAGTAGTACTTAAATGTATTTTTGTTTTCTCCTTCTAACTACAAAAGCAAACAAAAACCCCAAAGAGAAGGGACTGATATTTTATTAACATGTCTAAAAGCCAAGAAATCAGCTCAGACTTTCCCAGAGAGGGGATGGCTAGAGCAAACACTTCATTAAGGTGTATACAGAAGTTGTCAGCTCCTTCTTTAGTCTGAGACTAAAGTGAGTAAATGTTTTACCTGAATAAGGAACTTGGGTATTGGCAAACTAATTTGATTTTCCTCTCTCTCTGTTTAACATAAATTTGGAAAAAGTCTGCCTAGTGACCCGTCGTGCCATCATGTTTATCCACTGATGTTTGTCTAGTACGTGAACAATTTGTTTTCAGAGGAACTGAGGGATTACCCAAGAAAGTTTTTTTGTTTTGGTTTGTTTTTTTTAATAGTTAAATTCAATTTTCCAAAGCAACTGAGATGCTCAGGAGCTCACAGAGTGTCTCTTAAAAACCTCTCTAAGTACCTTTTAAAATTGGAGCACTGGACAGCAAAATAGATCTGCCTAAAATGAAATCAATCTTTGTGCAGTGTGTTGCGGGAGTTCAGGGCCTGGTCTCTGATGCAGTTAGAAACTCTCAAATTACTAGAAAAATGAAGTGTTTTTGTGGTGTTCTTCCTTACTTTGCTACCTGGTTGGTTACAAAGACAAAACGTAAGCCAAAATCATGCAGCAGTTCTTGTTTCTGATGTGTTGGAGCCATGTTAGCTTTTTTTTTTTCATTTATTGATGTGTACAAGAATGCGAGGTAGACCCAGTTGCAAATGTTGGTATCCTACTATTTTCAAATCCTAAGGTATCCCGAGGTGGGAGTTTATTTTTCTCCTGGTGAAGAAGGGGTCCCCTAGGAACATTTCCATGAGAGGCAAAGTTTACCGTAGAAGCTGAGTGAGCTGGACTGAGCATTTCTGTTGTGCCCCAAAGACAAAGGACAAGTGAAGGATGAGATAAAAATCAGCGTTTTCAGCCCTAAGTCTAACTTGGATCTGGGGGTTCTTTATGAACCTCATAAAGCTTTTTCTCCAAACAGCCACCTCCAATTGCTGATGACCACGTGCCAGGAATTTCCTACCAAAGGGAGCTGCCAAAACTCGCAGAGCTGCGATAACCTCCTGCTATCGAGCGGCAGCAGGCTCTGGTCAGCACTGCGCTTTTTGCGGGCAGGAGCGCGGCGTGGCGAATCTGGAATATTCCAAGCGCATGGCCTGGGCTCAGTGATTCTTTCTCCCTCTCTGTGCTGCAGTTTTCTGTTTTTACAGATCCACGATGGCTCTATGCAGAAGAATTTCTGCTTGCCCCTCTTCATTTGGGAAATAAAATTCAGCCATTTATGCTCAGCACAGGAAAGCACACACCGCTCCTTCTCTTCGGCAGGAGTGTGTGCGGTAACACCGCAAGCGCAACCTTGAGAAGGGGGAGAAGCGCTCGGGGAGCTGGGCTGGTTTATATCTCAGCTGATTCTCTTCTTTCTCTCTTCCGTATCCCCTGAATAGCTTGACAGGAGAAATATAGGGAAGATACAGCCATCTGATTAACAGTGCTGGGGGTGGATGACAGGGAAAGGGAGCGCAGCGTGGCTACCGGCCAAGTTCCAGCAAGAAACAGAATATCTGGCTTCCTCTAGTCTCTAGAGAAAAATTAAGTTACAAAAACCTTTAGTGGAAACTTTACATACGTTCAGTACCATTGCCATGCCTGACAGGAAAAAGAAAAAAAAAAAGCCCTGATATATTATTTAGTTTATAGTTATAGAATTAAAGGCATAAGCTTTCCCACCAGAAATGAAGAAAAAAAATCCTCTCCAAAGATAAAACCCCTCAAAAACCCCCAAATGTTTTCTGCTACCAGAATTCTTGAGAAATTCTGCTTTTAGTCTTGGTGGATGGTCCCGTGTGAATTGTGCATCTGAACATCTTCCTCGATGAGCAGGGTGAATTTTTGCAGTTGCCCAGGGAGCCCTTCTTGTTTTCCTGTGGGTTTGTGCCACTTTCTGCAGGAGGTGGGGATGAGGATCCAGATTGCCCCAGGCAGACACCGCTGACCAAAGAAGGGGCTTGTGCCGGTCACCCCACCACCGAGGCAGAGAGCCAAGGCCATGGCCTCGGACAGGAGCTCTGCATTCATCAGAAATCTGTGTGTGTTACACACAGACAGGAATTTCTCCCCTTCTTCCAGGTCTGTCGTCAACGTGTTGATGAAAAATAGTGCAGTTCGATTTTAAAAAAAAAATAGCATAGGTGTTAAGTGAGCAACAAGTTGGGACCTGTGCGTATGACATAAATCACTGATTATAATTAAATAGCCTACTTATTGGATGTTATGTCTAAAGCAGTTGCAGTAACCATGCTGAAAGTATTACTTACATGTTATTCGTTTTTATGAGAGGAAGAAATGAAGCTAGATTGGCTGGTCAGATCTTCCCTTCATTTTATCTCATGTCAGGTTCACATGATACGTGTGAAGTGAGATTATTTTCACGTCTGAAATGGCATTGCGTGGTTCAGCCGTGTGCGTTGCCCTGGTTGTGTAGACCCGTAGGAAACTTGGCTCTGTTTGCTCAGAAAAGAGAAAGTACAGATGCGTTTTGCAATATTTCTCTCTGCCTGGTTGCAAGCGAGCTTGCTCCCACCCTGCACGCCACCAGGCCCTTTCTCACGTGATTCCTTCACCAGCCGCGTCTGAAGGGAACATTTTCCATGCAGGAGAACATAAGAGCCGTGTTTACATGCCGTTTCCCCTCTGAGCGCTTTATTTCTCTTCAGCCTCGGGGACCTCGACACCAGCCAAAACTCAATATGGGGCTGAAATTGTACCCAGGCCGCCCTGGCCCCGAGTGTCCCTGCAGCAGGCAGCGAGGGACGTGTTTGTGTAAGTGTGCACGTGCGTGTGCGCACACAAAACCAGATGTGCGCTGTCCGGAATAAATGGGGCTATTTAGAATGTCACAAAATGGGCAATTTATGGCCAGTTTCAGCAATTAGTCAGAGCAAAGAAGTGAGGCGGGTCAGTATTAAAACCTCGCTATTTTGTTTACTTTAAAAAAGCAACAGGGAGTTCCAGCTGATCAGCAAAGATACTGAGAGAGGGTAATTAAAGAGAAACAATATTTGATGTTTGTCTTATTACAGTTTCTCCTCGTTTTATTGTGCTCCCCTCACTCTGCATTGGGAATCAGAGCTGCTGCTTTCTTTTTGGGAGGGTGGTGTGTGGGTGGCTGCTTGGGCAGTTCTGGAGCAGGAATTTGTCGCTCGCCTCCTGCCGAGCTCTTGCACCTTACAGTGAATTAAAGTCCTTTGTACAGGAGTGCTGGCCCATAGCAGAGCTCCTAGGTATCAAGCTATAGGGCCATCCTCTTGTGTGACTTTTTATTGTGCTAACGAGGGAAAAACATTCCCTTGAAAAATATTTATAGCTTCTAAAATAACTCCCTAGTCCAAGAGTAACTTCAACTGGATAAAGTAAACCTTGAAAGTGACCCAGGCCTCGTAGTTAACCACTTTGTTTTAGTATAAATATTCTGTTCCTTTTGGATTAACTTTTTTGTCTACTCAGGTCCCAGTTCTTCTGCTTCCAATACTTGATTTTGTGCTATAGTCAAGATTATGGATTTCAAATGTGTTCTTATATACTCCTGAGCAACCCAAAGCTTTGGGCTGTGTAGAAGTAGGCTCTAACCCTTTCAAATGCAGGTTGTATGTGTACAGTAAGAAAGTAAATCCATTTGCGTGACTTTTTATGTTTCCTAGTCCACAGGGAGCTTTGCTTGACTGGTTGGCCATGCAGCATGGATTGGAAAATCCATTTCTTGTTGCTGCTTTCTAGTTTTTATCCAGTATGTGTGGGGTGTAGGAGAGGGGGACAGTCTTTTTTTGGGTCACTGTGATGGGTAGAGCCTCTGAAGCAATATAGAAAGCAGAGAGACCTTTACTGACTTGCACATCGTGCTTGTGCTTGGTGAAGCTGGCTCTTGCTCATAGATGCTCTTATGTGTGTGGATGAGGGTGAGAAATGGAAAGTAGAATGGAATGGTTGGGAGTTGTTTAATGGATGTGTTTTCATGAAACAAAAGCCATTTAACTATGTGGTTTGCTGCAAATTTTTGGCAGTAGATGGGGCCCTTACTGTAATATAATTCTATCGAGTTGGGAGGCCTTTTGGAGGTGGTGCCCAGATGCAGTAAATTGGTGCTGACTCCTGGAAGATCAGCTCTGACTTGACTCAGGCACTTTGTTATTTCCATCTAACTGCCTAGCATGGAAGAAGAAAAAAGGGGGAGGGGGGAACCAATGTGCGTACACTTCTGTGCCCCCATCTTTTCACTCCGTTCTCTCCCAATGCTTTCCTTTTCTGTCCTTTCCAAAAAGCTGCAAACCCCTGTCTTTGATTTGGCCAGGCTCCCTGTCTCTGGTCCTGCTGACCACGGTCGGGATGCCAGGTCTTATCAAGGATGAGCAGGAAGGGAAATGCACCCCCAAAACAGGATGGGGACAGAACCAGGACCTCACCTTCTGCCATGATGCTGTGGATTTAACATTTCATCCGTGCAAATGCACATTTCCTGGCAGTGCTGGGGCTGGCCTGGAAGCCAGACCTGGTCTGCTGGAGGTAGAGCCATTATCCTAAAGTGCTTTTATTGATCTGTTGACTTTCTGTCTCCCTCCTTTTCTTCCTCTCTTCACCCTGCCAGCCTCGTAGAGACTCATATCTTGTCTCATACAACCAAGGTATTTTAAGGGGCAAACAATGATTTTGAAGTCAGATTAGACAAACTGTACTTGACCAGTGAAACCAGATATCCCCTGAATGACGTCTGAAGAAGGATCTGTCAGATCTGTCTCCATTGACAAACAGTCCCTCTTTTTCTTCCCGTCTTATTTTCCTCCTCTCTATGTATGTCCTGGTGATCTGAAAAAACTGGGAAAATATCAACAGTTAATTTTAAGGGCAAGTACATCTTTGTAGCAGCCTATTCCCCAGAGTGGCAATGCCATATTGTCATGCTTTATTTTTGGTTGGTTAAAGAGAGCAGTAGCAGTAAATCTATGTATGTGCTGTGATACCCAGCAGTATTAAAGGCTGAGATTTAAACAGAGGCTCGAAAGACTTAGTAGTTGATGCCTGAAGAAAGCCAAAAAAGCTGTATGCCTTACTGGAAATTTCAGGTGAAACAAGTTAGAGTGCAGTATATTACAGTGACCTGAGCTACAAATCCATTTGAGTAGGAGATAAAGGGAGAAAGAATAATACAGGAGAAAACGTTTACAATCCTGTGTATTAACAAATACTAACAGATAGGTTTGAAGTTGGTTGATTTATTTTGATTTGTTATTTCAGTGTTCATAGATTCTCAGGTTTCTGGAAAATTGCATTTCCTTCTCCTAACATTGCTCATTAATTAATTGGTCAATGCATGGGTATTTAGTTAATGGTCTGAAAAATATATAGCTAAATACAGAACGGTTAAAGACTAAATTTGGTTATAAGAGTGCGTTTAATTTTTTTAAATCTAAGCTCTAAGGTCTTTCATACATCTGCATACATCACTATTCGTGAATGCAGCGTTTGACAAATAAAGAAGTTGTCAGTAGTTTCTGGTCAGGTAAATATAAATAAGCATGAACTCTTTATCAGGGAATAGCTCTCTAACTTTTAAATGTGGAAACAATATAAATAAAACCGTATTTGAGTAAAAAACGAAAATTCACATTGAGCTCTCTTTCATGGCATGGATAGTACTTTACTCTGTGAGGAATGCCAGTCGAAATAGTGCGAGTGTTTTCACTGGAAAATACTAATGACATTAAGGACAAAATCTTCAATAGTCACTTTCACTTCTTATCCAGTTTATTCATATCACTGTTTGTTTTCTTTTTATAGAAATTAATGGAAAATAAGATAAATTAATCAGCAATACAAATGAAAGTGGTTGCCTGTGCACCACTGAAACCATCCTTTCAAATAACAGCGTTCGCTCTGGCAAGCCAGGAACAGAATCAGCTCCATGTCGCTGACGTGAGCGGTCGTGCCATGCAGGTCGATAATCGATGTGAAGAGTTCGCAAGTGATCTGCCAGCTGAAATACGTTCATGTAAAGCTAAGAAATTTGAATATAGTCAAATGTGGAAAAAAAAAAATCAAAGCCTGTTTCCCTATCACTGGAAAATGGAAGAAAAAATTAAAATGGTTGGCGAGTTCTATAGAAATCTTGATCAAAGCGCTCGCCAGTCTGCTCCTAACTTTTGCTATAAATAGGCTGAGGAGGTTGTTTCTGTGTTTCAAAACCTAATTGCTAAGTGAAACTACGTGAGTAAACAGGTTGCAGGGCCAGAAAAGATTCATAATCATGCTTGTCTGGTAAGAGAACTTAAAAATATAATGCTAATGTTAATTCTAACAAGTAAATATATACAGAGCAAGGTGAATTTGTGGGCTTCCTTCCTGCAAGGTGGTATCAGGACAAGGCACGAAGCTGGATATCTGAAAGAGATCAAGACGATTTTCTGAACATTGGTACGAAAGTAAGTGCCGTAAGTAATTTGGAAGCTAAGGAAAGTGAGCCAAAAAATCACATTTCAAGACATAAATGGTGCCTGAGCAGAATTACGTAAAACTCTGTGCCCTCAGACAGAAATGCTGAATATTGGCAAGCGCATTTGGTGATGTGGCCGCGCCAAGGCAGGTGAGCTGATCTGCTGTGGGAAATCCTGCATCGACAGCAGGACTCTCCTTGTAGTCTCTAGGCCTTTACATAGAAGTTTCCGACGTATTAAAATGGGGCGTTTGGTATTTTCAATTACACAGGATTAAAGGCAATCACAGTGAAAAGGGTTGTAAGCTGCCTGGATATTTTCAGTGTCAACCTGCCAGCCAGGTGAGCCAGGCAGCTCTACGCCTGGTCTGTGAGACATCAGATAACATAAGAGGAAGAAGGGAAACCTTCTCCGGTAATTCGGGAGGAGGAGGGAGGTGGAAGCACTCACCAAATCTCAGTGCCAGCAGAGCAGTTGTGAGCTGTAGGTGTGAATCCCACAAGAGTCCATGGTAATTAAGCATCCTGTAAGGTGAGGAGGGGTGTGCGTGCTGCGATGAGCTCGTCAGCATCGTTTGCATCAGCTCCCCGCCCCCCTTGGATACCCTTTGGAAATCTTCAGCGTGTTTTGCGTTTGTTTCTGAGCCAGGAACAAATGCTGGCAAATGCAAAGGTGTTAAATGTTGGCCAGCCTATCCCAACATGCCCTACAAGGCACTGAAGGGAGTGTTACTCTAAGTGGATGATGAGCTCGGTTCAGAGACTGTGAAGTTAAAGCTTATTACCCTCATTAAGAGATATGTGTAATGTGGTTTTGGGCTTCTGATATGGGAAAACCAACATTTTCCAAGGGTTTCGTTGTCCTGTCTGTTATGCTTGGAGGGGAATTTAGTTCCTGTTTTGCACTGTGTCAAATTCAGCCCAGAGATAAGATTTCTTCACAAAGTTTAGAGTTTGAGATTGCGTCTGTGAAAGCAGAGGCTGAGTCTGGGGCAATATGCTTTGTCAGAACCAGGAGGAGGTTTCCATGTGAACAGAGGAAAAACAAGGAGCAGGGTGCAGAGATGTTCACGTGCCTCTGCTGGGAACCGGTCCTGTGCCAAAAGCACCGGGGGTCAAAATGCAGAATCATGCAGGTGTCCCCGCTCCCTGGAGCTCTGCGTGCCAGCAGATCAGGTTGTATTGCTCCCAGCAGGGTGCAGATGCGGAGACCCAGCTCAGGTTTAGCTTTCCATGCAACTTAATAAGCCTGACAGAACCAGGAGTGCTGGGGTGGGTGGTGCAGGGTTAGGGAGCAGTTTAGATTCGCCTGATATTATTAGCTGTAGCTTAGGACTGGCCCTGCAGGACTAGGCTAGTTTGCACAAGTAGACTTGAGCACCTCTGCCATGTGCTCCTCATCATCTCCATTATCTGTGCTTTTCCTTTATCTGGGGTACCACAGCTCCTCCCAGTGATGGAGCGTTGGCTCTCTAGTCAGCTTTAATCTCTAGCTGTCTTTGGAGGGTCAGGTCAGGGAGAGGTTTGAGGTCCTCAGCCCTGAAGAGAAGCCCTCCCCGCTTCAGACAGGGCTGCAATTGAAACCAGCTGATCCCAAGTCCCTTGCAAACATTTCCATTTCAAATCACTGAAGTTTAATATCTTCCTAGTAAATTTTTTTTTCTTAAGCCTCATAAATCTCATAAAGATCTGGAACAGCTAGTAAATTTGGCCCTTCAGATACACGTTTTCCAGTAAAGAGGATAATGATTGCTGTTTCTGATGCCACCTCCCCACCCCCTCAGCTGTAGGAGTTCACCTCTTGCTGGCTCAGTGCTGTTTGCATGCGAATTGGACGTGCTAAGAAAGGCAACACTTAAAGGCCCCATTTGCACGAAGGATCGAGTTGTTGCTGGAACTCTGCTGGCTTCGTCACTGCCCCTATGCGTGGCCTGAGCAAAATCAGTTGTCCTCTTCACATCTCAAATCGGGGAAAAAAAAAACAGATCAATGCTTGCTTACTCAAAGGGTTAATAGTTGTGTTCAGTTTAGGCTGGACAGCACGCGTTTGCAAAGGGAAGTTGCAAAACTCCTCCAGGCTGGGGATCCCCGTCCTGAAGTCCCCACTGAATGCAGAAATCGAGGTGTGTGCTGCCCTCGGGGTCACAGCCTCGGTGCCGCCCGTCCCTGCCCTCTGTGTGGCTGCCTTGTGACAGTGCCCAAGAGTGCAGAGCTGTGGTTGTCCCTGCTCCCTGCGATAATCCAGAGGGGAAACTTTCTGCATCCTCCCTGTTGCGTCAGCGGCAAGTCCAGCCAAGTCCCTTAGGCTTGGATTTCCAGGTAGGCTTGAAAGATCATGAACCCAAGGACAATATAAATATGAGACTTTTCAGACTTCCATTGGAAGCGCCAGGCAAAAGCGCTGAAGATGTTTAGAAAAACATGCTATAGAAATAGAAAATTGTAAGCGTATTTTCCCTTTTATTTTTCGTCTCCCAAATCCAAACAAGCTTATTTCCTTTCCCGCAATGCTGCTTTTGATAATCTTGTGCCAAAGGCGCTGAATCTGTTGTTATTGCTGTCAATATCAAGATGCCTGTTGCTTTTAATGGTTCGGCTATTAAAACACCGTATCCCAGTTGTCTGGCTGTGAGCAATCCCAAGATATTGCAATGACAATATGGAACCTTTTCCCTCTCTGAATGTTTCTCTGCAAAGTTTGACCATTTTGGCTGGGGTAAAACATGTGTCTATCTGGGATTCTTTCCAAGGATGAGATTTTGACAGCTGTGCTCATGTTGGCAAAAATCCTGACATCTTGTGCTTCGTTGAAATAGCAGATTCTTAGTGTAGAGGGGTGGGAATCCGATTTCATAGATGAACACTTATGAATTGAAGCCTGTGAGCCTGGCTTAGCTGTTTGCACTTGGGGGAAGAGGTTGGGCCCATCCTCTGGGAACGGGGTGGGGTTTTTCCTTTCTTCCCATCTCCACGTGTGGGCACAGATGGCCGATGGGCAGCGGGGACAACGGGAGCCCTCTCTGCCTTTGCCAGTCTCTTGCAAGCAGTTTGGGACATGCCTCGTGATTTCCATTTCCATATTAGACGTTTGGGCAATGAATGGTGGGTGGTGTCAGCGCACTTTCAATGAAAATCCACCTTGCGGCCGTGATCAAAGCTTGGCCTATTATTTATGCCAGATAGCTTGTGAAAAAACAAAGCCTTGGTATAGTTTGAAATCACTTGTGTTGGGGTTATTATTATTACTGTTATGATTACAATGATTGAGTGTTTTTTTTCCTTTTTCATGGGAATCTCCATCTTGAACTGGAGAAATATTTCCCACAAAAGCTCTAATTATTCCAAGATTATATATTTCTGCAGTAGCCTTCAATCTGATGAACTGTCATTTTTTTTGATGAAAAATCACTTATTTGGAGACTAGAATTCCTATTATCTCAACAGATAGGGAATGGTGGCACAGAAAATTGTGTCACAAGGTCACCCAGGAGCTTCATATCAGAGCCAAGGATAAACTGGAACAGGTCTGGTGGAAGGTCACAGAAAAGCTTTTGGAAGGTGTTTTGCAAATAATATACTTATTACAAACTTTCCAGTGGTTAGATAGTTCTTTTATATTTCACCAAGAAAAATAAAAAAATCGCAAGGTTTTAAAACCATGTCAACAATAATTTTCAATGTCTGGTATTTTACTTAAAAACATGGAAGAAATATTTTTTTAAAAACACAAACAAGATAGTAGTCAAACAACAAAACTCCAAACAAAACATACCTCCTGATGAAAACAATTCGAACAATTTTGCTCAGGATAGGTTGTAGCTTAGGGTTAGCCACACAAAATCAAACATTCGCAGCTTTCATCCATGGCAAATGTGAAGTCTTTTATGTTACTTTAACTTTCAAGGAAAAACAACTAAACTGGCTTAAATTCCTTCATGTTGTGCATTAGGGGGTGTATACAGACATTTACCGCAGATCAGTGAGCGCTTGAGTATCTTTTCATGTGTTTAAACCCCTAAGCTTATTTTAAGGGATTGGGTGGCTGTAGGTCCGTGTTATATGGTCAGATTTGAAATGTTTAAATTCAGGACGGTCCCAGAACAAGAAATGATGCGTGTGCAGGGTGATTGCACGTGGTGCTGTGGTTGCAGATGGACACACAGGTGAGCTCTGAGCGTATGTTATTTATCTGCACGTAGCGGTGTCAGCTGAGTGGCCAGAAAAATGGCCAGTAACTACAAAATTATATGGGAAAAACTATACCCTGTGTATTTTGCTTATGGGAGATGGCGTTGAAGAGCATAAATAAGGACACTGTGTATTACGTGGGACATTTGGTGAGTGTGGCGTTGACTGATGGTCCTAGAGGCCCTCTCAAAGTTAGGCCTTAATGACAAGCTCTCCCTTCCTCTCCCACTCGTTTCTTGAAAAGTAGGGCAAATATTAGCACATCTGTGAGTGCTGGGCTGCTGTGTTTAGAGTGTTTCTGGCACCTGCGTTAGCTTGATTAAAACTAACATGACCATTTCTACACTGAGAAATGCCAGTGGCATGTCTGCCATAAATTGAACTAAAATTCCAACTTCAAGTTGTCTTATAGTTCTGCAGCAGATCTGTTTACTCTGGAATAGCATAAGGCAGATGTCTTCACCTTTGCTGATTCTTAACAGGCCACAGGCATTGACTTTAAATAACTAAAAGCCTCTAAAATAATTTTTAAACATACTTTCCCCTCTCTCTACAGACCTCAACCTTTAGCTGGCCTTAACCAGAAACACGCAGGATAACATGATTCTAAAACAGACCATCGTAAACCGAGCAGCTTTAAATATATAGCGTGATCATTACCTGAAACCAGTGAAGAGGTTGGAATAATTATTGCTTATGTTTACACTTCTGAATCTCAGTGGGTTATGTTCAATCCCTTAATGATGATGATGAAAAACATGCTGGAAACATGTAGTAATTAGAGAGGGCACTTACCGTGATTCTGAAAGCACAGAAGTAGCTTTGAAGTGGAACTGGACACAGTGACTGCTACCAAAACATTGCGAGAGTCAAGAGCGCTATGCGGCAGGTCGCTGGTAATTGTACGTACGATAACACGTCTGGTTTGGCACAGGCAATACCTGCCTGTGGTACCAGCCTTATAATTGCCGCTTGTTCGTCAGTGAGACTTCTGCAGCTCGCAGAAGGATCAGGTTGATGGTGGGTGAAGGATCACTTAAAACGCCCTGCTTTTTAATTTACGTAAAGCCAAAGCTGAACTTTTGGCTTGTTTCTCCGTGGGGGATTTTTTGGAGGGTGAGGCAGTGTTTAGGAAGAGGGAAGGAGGAGGAAGTTTGGGGTGGCAGCAGAGAGCGGGCACTGATTCAGGCGCTTTGCCCTGCCAAGGGTTCAATGTGGGTTTTGACATGAAAGGGAGTTATCAAGCAAGGAGCTGTAAACCTCGTGTTTTAGGAGTGCTTCTGTGGGTGAGAGAGAGTGGCGTGTATTGCAGAATGCATTCCTTTGTTTGTTTTCCCCATTTAAACAAATAAAAATACTCTTATTGTACAAAGAGAAGAAGGGAGGAGTGGTGAGGCTCTTACTGTAAAATCGTGTTTGCTGGAAAGGTGGTCCTGTTTTCCATTGCTTAATTTCAGCTGAAAAGGGAGGGCATGAAGGTTGGGGAGAACACAGCTACTCTATTAGGAGTGTTTTTATGAGCACTAGGGATGAGCCCTTCCAGGTGGGAGCAATTTAGTAGAGTGTAAAGAAAGCAGAGGTAGAAACAGGCATTCCTCAGCATTCCCTAGAATTCCTGTGAGGCTCAGAGGGACTCAGTTTTGGTCGTTGTCCTTTAGTTTTCTACACCGTATCTGTTGGGATTTTTCTCCACAACCCCAAATTCAGCTTCCGTCCCTGTGCTGGTGCCATGGTATGAGCCCACCTGCTTACACCACGTGTCTCCCATTTCAGTGGTGTTACTCTCCCCATGATGTCCCTTTGCAGGTGGCCAGCTGGCATGTAATACTCAACACACCTAAACCAAAGCTCTTCCCTATAGATCTGCTCTTTCTTAAGCACTATGGACAACATTACAATCCTGCCTGTCACTTGGACCTGCGGGCGTCACCCTTGACTCAGATGCCTCCCTTGGTTCGTGGCTCCAGGTGGTGTTGAACTCTTGTCACTTGTTTCTGCATAGCTTCTCTAAAATGCTGCCACTTTTGTCCCCCCTCACGTCTCACGTGCTTGCTCAGGCTGTCGTTATCAAGCTCCTTGATCGCTGTTACAACATGGATAATTCTGACCTCGGCAAATCCAATCTCACCGTGTTCCTGCATGTTCTTTATGCTGCAAAAAAAGATCGTTTGCCTCACCTGCCCACCTCTCACTGCATCTCCCATGCAAGTCTCTGCTCTTGATTGTATCAAACATAATCTGTCTTTGCTCCCAAGGTCTTTCATAGCCTTTCTCCACCCAATGGAGTACATTTCTTTTGTGCTTCAGATATCAGTTTTGGCCTCTGATCAGCCCACTGAGTTACACTCTGCCCAGTTTCTAAAATTTGCAAGCACCCTCTCATGTTTTCCTGTGCTGTTAAGGCAGCTTCCTTAGTAGCTCCCCGGTTTTTATTTAAAACTCTGTTTCTAAGGTGGCTATAAAACCTTCACAACAGTGAAGTTGTTGGTGTGCTGACCTCTGTGATGAGTATGTGAACTTTGGTGGTTTCCTGGGCTCCCCTTGTCTGTAGCATCATCTGTCAGCTTTTGGCTTGGCGTGAAGATTCCCTAGTTCATGGACCATCTGTCTGTGCTGGCTCTGCATGGTGTCCGTCACTGTGGGTTACTGTCCCCTGGTGCTGTGGAAATAAAAAAAATAACAATAATTTTTAAAGCAAGCATTAATAGAACCATGTCTCTTGTCGCTGGTCTTTTGTTAGCCCTGTGGCACTGGATAACACTGATCTTGGAGAAAGCTGATGGGTTTTACTTGCTTCTGGAAAAACGTGGAGGAGTGGATTCTCCTCCCAACTCTATGCCTCTTGCACAGGGCCCTTTCATTGCTCCGCTGTCCTTTAAAATAAAGGTGAAAGGCTTAAAAAGCAGGATGGGAAGCGATGGGACCAGCATTATGCAGTTCCACTTTTGGGTCTTCACTTTGCTCAGAAATCATTGCCAGTTGGTAGATAGTTTGTGGGACTTGGAGAGAATGAGGTGGAGTTTGTTTATGAGAAGAGACAGAACAATGTCATGGGTCCACATCCCATTCCACACTTTATTCGTGTCGGGGTGTTAACTGGAGAAGCCTGTCATTGTACGAGGGGTCCATGGTGCCCGTGATCAGGTCCTGACCTGTGCAGGACACGATCAAATCGATGCCGACAGGGCTTTGCAGCACAGTCTGCAGCTCTTATCCAACCCACAACCTCCTGAAGCTGCCAGCCATGTGAAGCCGGTGTGAACGACAGGCTTAAGTCCATTTTCTAAACACAGTCATGCCTGTGGAGAAAAAAAAAAAAAACAACAAAAAAATCACGATGCCAAAATGTCAGGCTGCAAACCCCAACTGCCAAGCGGTTCTTTTTCCTGTGAGAAGGAAGAACTCTGGTGGAAACCAAAAAAAATAATGATCCAGCCCCGTGTCAGGAACAAAGGTCGCCGCCTGTGCAGCAGCCAAGTGCGCAGCCCAAGGCCGGTCAACATCTTGAGCCTTCTACTGCAGCTTTGGGGCCTTTTACAAAAGCTGGGCACGTTTCCAGCGCTGGGCTGTGAGAAGGACAGTTGACCCATGTTGCACCTGGGGCATCTCGGCCTTATTTCAGTTTCACATGAGGCTTTGTCTGGGTTTATTTTATTTAATGGGCTTTTTTTTTTTTTTCTTCCTCTCTTTTCCTGGTAATACTGTCACAGGAAATTCTCACTGTTCTATTACTTTTTTCCTGTTGGAGCTGGCCTTAAAATAAAATGAATAAATAAATATATATACATTCATATAAAAATGTGCAGGCAGGAAAGCTATTGAGATCTGGAGAGGCCTTGATAACGCTGCTGATGAGGTTGCCAGCTTTCCCCCAGTCTGAGCTGAACAATTCCCCACCACCTCCCCGACCCCTGGGAGCTTGAACGGTGGTAGTTGTGAAGCTTCTAATTCCGACTGCAGGTGTTTGGTTTGAAAGACACCACATGCCATGTTGTAATTTCATTTAGGAAAAAGGTAATTAAATAAAAATACAGATGTGTTACAGTCACAGTTCCTGAACATCTGAAATGCCTGTCGGCTTAAAAAAAAATAACGGATAAATCTCTCTAAAAGAGCATTATCCTCTCGTCTTTTGTAATGTTTTCCAAATTAGTATTTTAAATTTAAAAAAAAAAAGAAGTTTTGAGTGTCAACATCTACTCTTAACCAACTCCTTATAGCAAGAACAGTGTGTTTAAAAACAAGCAGGACAGGGGTGCCTAAACTCCTCTCATTCTGCATCTCTGCGTATCCAAATATTCCTGCCAGTGTTTACTTGTTGCACATTCTGCTCCATCATTTGCTGTTTAGCACCGTTTTCTCAAGGTACCATAGATTATCAGAACCATTCCCAGGGTGTAAAGTAGTAGCTAGACCTGCTCAGCTTTGTCATAACAAATTGGGTAGTCGCTGATGTTGCTCTTTTGAATCATTAGCTTGAAATGTGTAAATGCCATTATATTCTGGATGAATTGCCTGAAAACATTATTTTGAACAACATTACCCAGCTTTAGCGTGGATTGTTCTCTATTCATTAATAATGATGATTGTAGTAATGATAACAATAAACTAACCGTGGAATTCATCTGGTCTCAATCCAGCAAAATATTTAATCCCATGCTTAACTTCTTAAGCATGTGCGCATTCCAGATCATCGGAGTTAGGCACGTGCTTTAGCTCTTTGCTCTATTGCTGCTCGATTCCAGCGTGTGCCGCTCCTGTTGTTTGTTTGAGATATGTGCTATTTCTGGTTCTTCGCTGGCTGGAATAAACTTTTGGAATTAGCAAATGCTGAAGAATGGCTAATATACTAATTATCCAGTATGATTTTTGGGGGCTGCAGCAACAGCTGACAGGGTTTAGCCTGCTTGTTTACCATGTATTTTAAAAGCTTGCAGGTCTCTCTTTGCTACTGTTTAACCCTTTTTCCCTAGTGCTGACCTAGGGAAGCAAAGCCTTTGCTGTGAGTAGAGATTATTATTCTTGTAGAAAGAATATGAAGGTACCAAGCTTGTTAACATGGTTGTGAATCTTTCTAGCAATGCTGGGGGTTCTCTTAAAGCTTGAGCTCTTGTAATCCTACTGGTTTTTTGAACTCTCACTTTTAATATACGAAAAATAAACCCCAGCACATTTCTTGTTTGTAGAGGTGCAAACCCACACGTTTCTAGTCTTCATGGTGTAGTGGAAGAAAATGTGAAACACGATGTGGTTCTTGTTTTCTAGGCTCCGAAATCAAAACGCAAATAAAAAGTCCTCTACTTTTCTTATTACTTTTTCATGATTTTCAAGCCTTTCTAAGGCCTGACAGGTTTTGAGCACTTAGTGTTGGCAATTCCTTCAGCTCCTAAGGCCTGGCTTGTGGGGAATCAGATTTTTATTGAACTTTTTAGAAAATTCGTCCTTCCTTGCTGTGCTGAGCGTTATAGAAACACCACATAAGAGAGGGTGAGGGCTTTAAAGTCTGTACCATCTAAAATGATTGCCAAAGAGTAGGAACTAGAACTGCAACGAGTTTTGTTGTCTTGGAGCCCGTTTTGCAGCATTCGTGGTAGGAGCAGAGCCCTGATGCAGCACCCAGCCCCTGAAAGCACCAACTTTGAACTTGGATTCATTGGGTTATTATTAAATGGCTACAAAACACATGAGAATCCTGCCATTGTCTCAACTGGTCTTTGAATCAGGGGCTTTTAAACAGAGGATATGCTATTCTTCTTTTGTTCCACTTTCCCATAATGCTTTTTTAAAAGAAAAGGGGGGGAAAAAAAAAACCCAAACCTGAAATGTGATGTCAGTTTTACCCTGAAAGCCAGGGGTGGAAGGAATTGTTAGCCAAGATTAAAGTCTTAGGCTTTGCAATTTCTTTACGTACGCTATGGCTGCGTGTCAGTAGCAGTAAGCAAAGCAAAATGCACGAGCTAGACCGGTGTTCTGTTCGATCGCCTGGGGCCCCAACTGAAATTTAATAAGCAAATGTAAGATTTTAGTGCTTTGGAATGGAAACTTTATGGTAACTTCTTTCTGCAGCCCCTTTTAAAGCGACGTATCACGTGTGTGGTTTGTGCAGTGCAACTTGGATGCTGTTCGGCTGGTGTGCTGTCAGTCCTGCCCTTTCTCTCTGGGTAGGACAGCGTCAGGGTGGTACCCTGCCTGGTTTTTGCAGCGAGGTGTCGGAGCGGACTGTGTAAATCTGTGACCTTCTTCTCACATGATGGAGCCAAGTGAATCTGCAGTTCACAGAACAAGGTAGCGTTGAATACAGTTATGGCTGGGGTGTCTTCCCTGCAGCTCCCATTTAGATGGCTTCTGATGATAATGGCTAAGGCAGGTGGGGGAACCTCTACTGGAGATTCAATTTTTAATTCAGGCATTACCAAATCGTGTTCAGGGATGGTTTATTGAGAGTATCTTCTGCCTTGGAGGATGGGAGGAAAAGGGCATGACTTCTTCCAGTGCTCTTTGTTCTTATTCTTTGGGTCATTCTTCAGCTTTCAAAACACAGAGCTGCTTCTATGGGATTCTTTGCTTTTTATTTTTTAATATTTTTTTTAAAGATACAAATTCATTTGTTGCTCAAGGAGTTGCCTGTCAGAGCATGTTTGACTCGTCAGTGAGGATGCAGAACCCTCTCATGGGAAATCAGAAAAAAAATTCCTAGTTCTAAATATCCAGCACCTCTGTTCCCTGCACAACATAGGTGAGGAATAAGTGCTGTCCTCCGTTGCCAGCTTGTTGTTTTGCTGTGTCTGACGTTTACAGGTTCTTCATTATGATGGTTCATGGAGTCTTGTAAGCTGTTCCTCATCTCTCTCCAGGCATGAAAATCTAGTCTTGAGGGTTGTGTTTAGAATCAGATTGTACCAATAGCTGTTGGCAGGAATGCACCGAGATGGCAAAGGGAGCTTTACTCTTTCCCCAGCTCTCTGCCACTCTTTCCTATTAGTACCACCTGGTACAGTCCCCTTGTCTAGGATTTTCTGGAGGTTACTCAATACCTCCAGCATCCTTTGCTGTCTTTAGGAGATGAGGAGGGTGAACAACTCTTTAAAAGGGCTTAGCATCTTGAATTCAGGCTAACCAGAAAAAAAGGAGATCCTCTTTACCTTTCACAACCGACTATTCCGGCTTTATGTCCTAGCAGCACGTGCAGATGGTGTGCAAGTGGCCAAACACGGAGACCCATCTCTAGGGAAACATATAAAAGCCAGCCGTGGTTCTTATGCTCTGTGGGTACCTCTCGTATTCTTTTCTAGAGTCAGGGCCCAAGATAAGGTTGTCTCACGGTGCACATTCAGGCATGGTTACTGAGGACACAAATTACGTACACTATCTCAAAAAAGCCATGGCTTTGTATCAGTAAAGTCATTACACTTCAGCCAGTGAGAAGTCCCCCATGATTATAAACCACTGTTCATTCCTCTTGCCTTCTCACACATGTATTTATTTCTGTTTGCTCCTTTCTTCTTTTTTGCAGATGGTAGATAAATCTTGTCAGTTCTTTTTTGGCTTTGCAGCCTTTTCTCAATCATCTTTCCTTTTGTATCTCCAGCAATGTGCAAATCTGACAGTTTGCTATTTCTGCTAAACGTATTTCTTTTCCACACTGCCTCCTTGCCTAATTCTTGTGCTTTTTTGCTGGGTGAAAGAAGTGACAAGATTCTAGTAGGCAAAAAATGAACCATCCCCAGCTCATGAAAGAAATGAACCCTTTTTAATCACTGCTATAAAATGTAGTATTTTGATGTGAGTTCTTTGTCAAGGTTGGCAGACTGGCCAACAGGTCCTTGAGAAGCATCTTCTGATGTGTCTGTTGGATCAATTGGAGTTGCGTTGCACACGAGGAGAACAATACTGCACGAGCCCCTGAAGTGGAGCGAACACAGATGATGTTTTTATTCATTCTCAGCCAGATTGCTTGGTATTGTGTCCTTTCTCTGAAAAATGACACTCTGGCAACAGGCCACTGACTGCAGAACAACTTGGCATGGGCCTCCTGTTTGTCTCCGCCTGAGCTGAGCATCACCAGAGATGCCAGACTGCGAGCCACAAGCTGAGAGAGTTACAGCACCGACTTTCTTTAATCAGCACCTCTCTACCGTTTTTGGTGGAAAATACTTGAGGGAGGAGGGGTAGTTCTTGACTGTTTAGAGCTTCGGTGGCATCAGCGATGGCGCTTTGCTCTTCCCTTTGGTAAGGGCATTAGTGTTTCTGGTTGAGAATAACTGGCAAGCTTGGTGCAGCCTGAGACAATGCTAAACAAATTAATTTTTATAGTTTCTGATTCTGTGCTTTCCATCTCCTTTTTTTTAAAAAAATTTCATCTTAAGTGGTATTTTTGAAAGTCTTCAGATGATTAAGACGACGGATGTGATTGACTTCCAGTTTCACTTGAACCACCGTAGGTACTGCAGTGGGTACCAACGTAGCCAAAACCCCTCAGATTTCTCTGGGGCTTTTCAGAGGGCAGCTCCCCAGTCTGTGACTGGGATTCTTCATGAGATGACTGGGTGCACTGTGGACAAGGTAACTCTGAGCCGTGGGTTGTACTGTAGCTGGGGTCTTGGCATCAAAACCAGTGCAACCTGGGACATTTCCACCATTATCCAATTATCCGTATCACAAATCATCTTTCCAAGGTCCCTGTTGGGTCTTTTTGGCTTCTAAGAAAGTAGTTTAAATGGAGAAAGTGGAGGAAGATTGTCCTCTTTGAAGTTTGACTAATTATTTTTAGCATATCCAGAGATTTTATTAAAGTTAAATGGGCTTTGTTCCATCCAAGTAGGAGCACGGTAAGACAGACAGCAGCCACCCCTGTGCACTAGGAGACATTGGACTGAAAAACTGGATGTGACTTTTCTTCTGCCTGCTGGAACCAGGCTCCTCTGTGCCTGCTGCTCTGGAGTGGGTATTTCCCTGAATAAATAGTTGTGTTTTTCTGAAGTGAGGGCAATATTGTTGCTTCCAGCTCTGATGCAGTGTGACATGTACGGTAGGACCTGTCATCATTCATGAAGCCAGTTCTGTTTCAATGTTAATAAGTCCTTAATCAAGTCATTTGTCTCATCCAGGATGTCACATTTAGCAGCAGATTGTGAAATGCTTGAAAACTGGAATCACAGGAACATTATTTAATGCTAAGTGTTATCCGCATCATAACTGAAACTGGAACATGCCAGGAAAACATCCGTCACATTCTGCAACTGAGACATCTGAGCCTTCAGGACCAATCGTGAATTGGCTGCATGCACACACTATTTCTCTCTGTTTATTTGTGGCATAATATTATATGCTGTATTTGGTAACTCATTCTCATATTGCTTATCTGTTACCTATTTTCTACGGCTGGTTCTTTTGCTTTATAAAATAATACTCTGCAATGTTGGACCAATCACTTTAAACCAAGATTGGCACTTTAAATCCAACAGAAAATAAATGAAATTTAAAACCGGTAGTTTTCATTCTAGACTGTTTGTGATATGTAAGAGGAAAGAAGAGGTTTGAGCCAAACAGCTGCTGGTGGGATTAAGTGGGAAGCTATCCAGAGAGACCAGGTTTATCATTATCATCTCCTGTTCTTGATGTTGACTTCAAGATGAACAGAGCTAAGGGCTAAAATTGTATCTTTCATATCTAGTTCCTGCAAGTCTTTTCTATTTGCAAAGAGGAAAATGAAGCTATAGTGAACTCATGGCAAACATCGTCGCAATGCATTTTCCTTCTTATTTAAATTACATTTAACATTGTGCCATTTTTTCTTATAAGCTTGTTTCTGTCTGCAAATAGGTATGTTACATACTGTCAGCGATAACAGAAAACATACCTGTATATGTGCCATATGCTGCTGTACAGTAAAGTCATTATGTACAAAATTTGTGCGGAGTAGAACACTGAAAAGTAATTTTTTCGGCTTGGGAACAACATGCATTTATATAGTGAATGTGTCTTATTTTTGCATCCTTCTTGTGAAACAGACCCCTTGTGGTAGATGCTGTGAAAATGCAGAAGAAAGAGTCCTGGTCATATCTGGGAGGAAAAAATTTTGCTCTGGGGCTTTTCTCAGTTTCTTTCCCGAAATATTCTGTAAAGAATGGTGTAAAAAGGGAATTAGAAAATATTTCTTCAGATTTGATTTTGTGTTTCCACAGGCTCTATCAAAATGAATCCTTCCCGGTTCCAACCAGGTAGTCAAAAATATTAAATGTTTTAAGGATCCGTGTTTTCTGCAAAAATAGTGTGTTCTGAAAGCTATTTTCCACTACAAAATGTTTTATTTGAGTTTAGGCCAAGTCATAATGAGTGCTGGAACAATTAAAGTATCAGCCACTATTAGTAGTCTCAGGAGCACAGGAGACAGATAAGATCAGGGCTTAAGCTACTGAAATACCTTTTATAAGAAATAAAGATTTCACAAACCTCAGCTTCAAACAAAATCGTTGACATATGGTAAGTTGCAAATACTAAACATCTTATCCTGCCCTCTCTCACTAAACAAATAAAGAGCTATGAAATATTCAAACTTTGTATCTGCAGGAAGAAAGAAAACGCTTGTGTTTTAAAACTTTTGGCAGGTGCTCAGGTATTTATGACAGTAGGATCATATAATGACATGGAAAGGTTAGTGGGAATTTTGAGTACGACTTTGTAAACTGTTGCATTTGTTAAATCTTCAAATTCTAACCAGGTTGTCTGTTCGTTTACATGTGTCATAGTGTAGTTTTTGTGTGTTAGGAAACCCTTAAATCAATGGAGTGTTTATGTGTAGGGCTGGATTATGGCTTCATATACTGCGATCAATTAAATTCCTTTTATTTAATTCTTGTAACCATTACCCTTTAAAAAGAAAAATAAGAAAAAAGCCTTTTAAATATTTTTCATTAACACATACTATTAAGTGGGTAAGTGCCCTAAGTATATTTTAATTTAATTTAGATTTAACTACAACATTTTTCCCATACTAATTAAATGCCAGTTTGTTATTAAGAAAATATTTATTGAAGTTGAGCTTGGTGATAGATATGCATCTATCACATCACTGTTAAACCTCATTAAATAGTGTTTTAATTGCAATTTGTTTTTAATTACCATTCATTAAGCATATTATTAAATCTAAATTACATGCTTATGAAAGACGGGTTTGCCAATATAAGTGGCTGAGGCCCTTTACTACTGGCTTACGTTGAGGTTCCCATAATTTGAGGTGTGTAGGGTGAAAGTTTGATCTATTTACATTATTTCTAACAGTGTGCCCTCTCTCTCTTGCTACCTGTTTCTCTCATCTTTGTTAAATAGAATTAATAGCATCTGAGCTAGTCAACAGATATAAAAGGGACATAAAGTATGAAAAATGGTGACAAAACAGCTCTTTGGGCAAGGAAGTTGGGAGCCAGCAGGGAGGAAACTGAAGCAAAGGGGGAACACAGGCAGGGAAAATACACATTAAACAGGACATTGAAACCAATTATCTAAATTAAAAGTAGTAGAGGATGGGGACTGGATGCCTGAAGGATGCAGAGGGATACAGCTAATGATGTGCAGAGCTTTTTCCCTTGGCTTATCATGGCAAGTCTGGCCAGGACCAGTCCCCGTTACCCGGGTGGCTTTTCAGCAAAACCGGTTGCTGTTCCCGGTCCCTGTTGGTGTGCGGCTGCTGGCGCGGCTGGTTGTGCAATATCGGTTCACACGTAATAGTTACCAAGAAATCCCAGTGCCTTTCAGTTTTTTGTGATGTGTGGCTCTGGAGTTTTTTTGCAGAGGCAGTGCTGCCACCTTTACAAGCACGACCCTAATGGAGAGACTTATGGGACACGTGAACTTGCTTTTCTTAGTCACGTTTGCCCGATTTCTTAGTAGTAGTCCATGAATCTAAAGCAAGCCGGAAAATTGTGAAACAGAAGGTTTTACTTTCTAAGGATTGGTTCTTTCAAGAAAAAAAAACCCACCACCTTATTGATTTGTCTTTTTAAAGGCTGGGTGTTTTATTTAAATTTTAAAATAAGTCTTTTTGGGCTTTTCGTCTGAGAGTGATGCTCTCTTTTTGCCAGAATGGAGGAAAGGCTGAGGCTGCTCTTGTGATGGGGACCAGCTCAGTTTCACCAGTTAGCAAACTGCAGAGCCGTGTCCCAAGGCAGACGGAGGGCTGGGAGCACCGAAAAGCCGGGGTCCCATCTGGGGTTGGCATCCCTGGGGATGCCAGAGTCTGACCCTGTCAGAGCACCTGGGGAGGAATTAATGGGGATGGGGGCTCCTGGGCAATGCCATAGCGATAAGACAGTTGTATGTTAGAAATATTAATAATAAGAGCTGAAGTAGCTTGAGATATTGCGGATTTTCCCGTAAGTTGGGTAAGGAAACGCAGAAACGCTCAGTACATTGACACTCTTTGGCTCTGGTACTCCTTGCGCCGCGGATGGTTTTGTGCCAGGTTATCCCCATTGATTCCAATGGATTATCTCCAGTTCACAGTGCAGTTTAAAAACAGATGCAGGGCTTCTTTTCTCCTCTTTCAAATTCATGAAGCTTTTTCAAAACCTTCTGTATCAGATGTTACAATTGTAAACAAATCATCCTGGCAAACCAAAGCATCTTCTCATCTGTGTCACAGTAGGCACGGTCCTAGCATCAGTGCCTCTTTCTGCCTCTGGATCTTCTCCCATAAAACATCAGTTATGCAACGTTTTTTTTGGCAGATGAGTATCTCCCATGAAAAAGCCATTTCCATTCCAATACAACAGTGCTTTTATATGGACTGTTGGAGTCCACGTTGCGCAGCCTTTTTTGCACAATGATTCATTATGCTGCCTTGCTTCTCGATGTGCTGAATCATGGGATGACACTTCGCCAGCTTCTTTGTATGCCAACAATAACTTGCTTATCTTTGAAAGAGAGAGAAGGCTGCAGATATCACTGCAGCACAGGGAGCCTGATCATTTGGCAGAGGGAAGTTCTCAGCAGCCTTTAAACCCTTCCACATGGGTGGGGAAGTCACTTTTCAGCTCCTGCTCTCTTTGGATGGCTGTAGGAAATTGCATACGGCTTCCACTTGTTGTTAGAAAGCCGGAGAAGGCCCAGATTCCTGCTCCCTCTAACCCGGTAGCAATCAGACACTTCCATGCTGTGTCCTCTTGACTGAGAGAACACAATCAGTTCACCTCTCCATGGGGCACCATTGCGTTCAAAGGCTTGACCGCGCAGAAACGTGGAACTGTAGAGAAGGCTTTGGAGATACCCACGTAGTTACCATCGTGTTGTCACCGTGGGATTTCCTGACGTGCTCTGCCAGACCCTCCACACCATCTCCAGCACATCGGTGTGAGGAGGCAGCTGAATTAAACCCTTTCCTGCTGCAGTAGCCCAAACAGTATTCATTTCGCCAGGTGTTCTTCCGTGGCTCCTGGGTACGCTGGGTGCTGGGTTACACTACAGCTGTTTATTTCCCGTAACTCAGGGGTCTGGTAATGATTTCTAACTTCTATTTTAAAAATTAATTTACTTTTGTTCAATCATGCACAGAATCCTTGCAGGGGCAAAATGATGCTTCCCCTTGGCTGTTCTGGAGTTCTTTTTTTTTTTTAAGAGTTTGTCAGTGTAAGTATTTATCTGATCACAGAGCATTCAAAATCAACTGAGTGTATTCACAGCTGTTCTGAGAAAAGGGACAAGATTTTAGTCTGAAAGGAATACATTACATTGCTTGAAAACAGGGGGTTTAAAGGAAATAGTGTTGTATTTTTAAGATGTATTCTTATTTGGATACTGTATTTTACTTCCCAACACACTTCAGTTTGTAGCACAGCATAGTGCTATGTACCTTGTGCATTTTGGACGAGCGTTTGAAAAGCCATTGGCTTTCCTATGGAGAAACTAATTTGGAATCTCAGTGAAGGTTCTAGATTATGAAGGTCGTGTCCTAATAGACCTTAAGGGTATATTTGCACATCTGATTTTTTTAAGTGTAATTGTTACAACAATTTCTTATACAAAAGTATCCACTATTTTTAGGTATTATTATGTGACTGGGACTTCTATAAGAAAGGCAGCTTTAATGCCCTTTTTTTTCTCCCCGTTCTTATTGCAGGCTCGAATTCTATGAGAATCTGTCCATGTGCAGTTAGGCTTTGATGTGAGATATAATAAATAGCAGATTTTAAAGAGCAGCATGTACGTATTTGTCTGGCATGTGTATGTATAGAAAAGGTCAAGGGACTTACTGTTAGTGTTTTCATTCAGGGTCATGGGTATGTGAATCGTTAGTCATATGGATGCTGTATTTTCGATAATATTTATATCTCTACTTTGGTATTTCTAGTCCAGTGTCTCAGCTATTCTTAATTGTCCTACATAATTTTTCCATGTATTTATGGTTTTATTATCTTACATTCTCATTCCTTATGTGTCACCTTCTTGTCTCCCCTCCTCTCAGGCCCAAATGATTTCACAGGGCTCCCCTGCCACAGAAATGGGTCAGACGAGTTACAAGAACTGTGGATTTCTTGGATGGGGATCCACCTAGCAACACCACCGCACTAATGCCGGATTGGGAAATTTGCCCTACAGGAGTTTGTCTTGATTAAAGGCTTCAGTCTGTCTTTGCAACACAAACATAGGAGCCCCCATGCTGCTCTCTGAAATTTACAGCGTATTTTCTTTTTACTCAAGCATATTGAAGTAGAACAGAAGAAAGGATCAAAGGTACCGTAATGTTTCTATAAACAAGTACTACTTAGTTTGGTTTTTTTTATCTTGGGTTTATTTTTTTCCAAACAAATCTTCTAGGCACATTAGGCTCAGATTTCATTTTATTGCCAAATCACCAGCTGGCAACAAAATCACATATGTCTGTGTAAATAAAGTAGATGAGAAGCTGAACATGAGATTGGGAGATGATTCAAGCAGTCATATTGGCTTCTACACCTTAAAGTTTGACTGGTTTATCTGTCTATTCAGCAATGTCCTGTTCAGACCCCTTTTCAGCATGGAATTACCCCAAGCTGAGATTTTAGTCTGTGGTTTTCCTCCCTTCTAGTGAATTTACAGGAAAACAGATAATTCTCTGGGACTATAATCCAAAAATTCATTTTTTGTTTGCTCATCAAGCGATGACTAACCCACTCCCTGTTACTCAAATATAGGTGTAAGTCTTGTGATGACTGAAATTATTATGAAGCTTTTTCTCTTTGAGGGCCAGATCATCCTTCCTTTGAAGGTAATGCCATTTTGCAATTGGCTTGGGGGCTCTAATACTGCCTTTTTGGTATATTTGGATTCACTTGGCAATGAAACCTCGAAATTTATTTAAGGTCAATGTTGCTATATAATTTCATTTGTAGATACACAATGGCATGGTCACCTCAATTTGTAACCTTAATTTAAGTTCCTTCGTGCCACTCCAGGAAAAGAAAAAATAAAAAAGCCTGACCATTTTTATTAGGCAAACATATTAAAAAGTTAGTAATTGTCACCTTGCTTCTAAAAGAAGATGAACTAGAGCATCTTTTCAGACATTGGTGATTGTGAGGAAGAGTTTTCCTCATGCAGTCATGAAAACTGAGTTCCTTTTGGTGGGACTTATGTTCCTTTCAGGTCTCTGATGAAAGAAAATTTGAGTTTTGGATAACTACTAAAGAATTAGGATATTTGGCTGTAGTGGTCTATTTAAATATCAAATATTTATCCAAGGGAGATGTTCCTTGATAGAGCTGGGTACCAGGATTCCCTTTGTCAGAGCAGTGGCACAGAAATGCTGCAACAACACTCAAGGATCTGTTTGCAGGGGCAATTTTGCCCTCAATCAGTAAACTCTAAAAGAAATTAATGAACGAGTAGCAAAAGAACTCTGTTATCTGGGAAGTGGAGGACAGAAATGAAGGGGGTTAAGCAGTAAGTAGGCTTTGTTTCGTGCTAAAACTTTTTAATCCTTGCCTTGTCCTTAGCATCCTCCTGTTGGGAGATTTCAATCCCAGCTGACTCCTCGAGCTCTCATTCCTGCCACAAGTTGGTTTTTTCTGTCAAGGGCTCCTGTTCTGCTCCTTCTTCCCAGGTTTCCCTCTGGTTTGTAATGCAGCTCTGGCCGTAATGTGGGGAGAGGGGCTTCAGTTTGGGAGATATCAGTGCACACTCACTAGCTGACTTTTTCCCCAAATTGGACAGAATAGAGAATACTTCCTGCCCCACTCAGAATCATCTGCATAGAAAGATAAAACGGGAGTTAACAAGGGTCAGGTTTATGACAGGGAAATAAGGCTGCTAATGACCATTATCTATGCCACAGGTTTAACTTCATTACTTTTGCATTAAGTTCTTAATGCCCAAAGCAATAAGCAAACTGAGTCCTGTTGAACTGTAGTAACCTAATCTTCTCTCCAGACGAAATAGCAGGGAAAGCAAAGTCGTTCAACATGGCCTTTATTTGATCTTCTCTTTTCCCATCCCCCGTTCACATATTAGGTGTGTTGCCATTTTCCCTTCCTTCTCACAGCCTTTTTCTTTCTTCTCTTTCC
The DNA here is from genome assembly GCA_013399365.1 of Pampusana beccarii. Lineage (NCBI taxonomy): Eukaryota > Metazoa > Chordata > Aves > Columbiformes > Columbidae > Pampusana > Pampusana beccarii. Next base: position 978,235 of record VWYH01002284.1, on the reverse strand, counting down.
TTCCTTCCTGAAGTTTTCTGGCTGTCCGAAGTGGTACTCGGTGCAGGATTCACTCTGATCAGAGTTTGGCACTCTAATAGCGAGTTCAGGGTTTGTCACGTGGAGAAGTCTATCTTGATGATTTTTTAAAATACAGAATTACACAAACTATGTCCAGAATCAAAAGCTTTTAATTTCAGAGACAGCACAAACTTTATCTGGCCTTGGCATTGCGGGTCCCAGTAAGGCAGAGCTCGGATCTAGGAAAGCAAATTTGCTGGGTGTTTCGAAATGTGATCACACTTTTGCAAGGAGACTTTTGAAGGTCTTGGATGATTGTATCTGAATGTGACTTTGGGCATTCACCAGCCTTGCTTCCAACCGTTAGTTCATTTTCTGCCTGTTCTCTAGTTAGGACCCCTGCTGACATTTTTGGCTCCAAACTTGCCCCGCTAGATGTATGAACAGTTTTGGTTTAATGAGCAATGAACGAACACCAGTAGATAATTAAATGTAATTCATGATTTAGAATGAGATCATCATTTCCGTTGTTTCAGCTCTTTTCCTACCTGCCCTCAATTTTGTCAACTAAAAGATAATGAATTATCCTCTCCTGGTGTGACCTGCCGACTTTTGCTCAGTGTCTGGATAAGGAAAAGCCATTGAGTAAGAAGAGGGAGCACAAATGGATTTCCTGATACGTGCAGTTCCCAGAGCAACAACCGCAGCTTTTGGCAAAGGATGAAATCAACAGTGCATCTTTTTTGAGTTCCCCAACAGAATGAGAGAGAAGGAACCAGTGCTGGCAGGTAACTGGTGAAACCAAGTGGCAAGTGTGTAAGAAATATAATGCTGCATATAGAAAAAGGATCCCAAAGTGATAGGTGCCCAGGAGATATGATAGATTAGATAGATAGAAGAAAATAATATAAACTGTGGAAAGTTAAGCAATGAACGTGAAAACCTATGAAAAAACCCTATCAGCAGTGCAATGTAGTATATTACCATAATCCAATATTATATGGTAACCTCCATATGAGAACCTTGCACTCCGAGTAATAAGTGCCGAAGGCTGAACATTTATCTTATGACCTGTTCCCTGTTCAGAATGATCGGGGTTATCAGATATTTGGGACTCTCAGAAAATTGTCCCTCTCTAATAACGTTTCCCTGCCATGCAGCACAAAGGGTTTTAGTCTCCTTGCCCCTTTCTGTCTTGGAAAGGACATATCAATGTTTGTTTTTTTCTGTAGCCAGGAAACTGTGGCTACAGTAAAGTCCATGACTATTACAGTGAGGCTTGCTATATCAGTCTGACAGCAATCATCTGTTTTAAGAAGTGCTATCTTCTCTCTGAAGACCTGTCTGCCTCATGACTGTTTGGCTTGACTCTGTGGCTGCTTTTTTGGCTTGTACTGGTCACAGATGCTTCTTCAAATTACTAACGTCCTCATCAGTCTTCTCCCAAATGAGATATTCAATGTACTTTTAAAATGAGAGAGTCAGGCAGACTACAAGGAATGTCACCTCAAGCTGCTGGGAATGCCACCGGTAGGAAGGAGCGAATGGTGGATCCTGTCCCAGGTGTGAGCAAACTAAATGGTCTCTGTTGTGTCTTTGGTACTGACATGCTGAGCTTCGCCTCCCTACCATGAGAAGGGAGTGTATTTCATCCGTGCACCAGACTTTTTAAAACTGCTGACTATCAAACTCCAATGTCTCCCACTTTGATAAGTTTCTATCCTTTCCCACATTCTTCATGCTTCCCATCGGTAACATCTCTGGAGTAACACCACCTCTTGATGTTTTTCAGCTTGTCTGGGATTCACAGACAACTCAAGCTTATTGAGATACCATTACTGAGATCTGCAAGAAACAGACAAAACTCAAAAGCCTTCCACTCCAGTAAAATAAGTTTATCCCTTCCATAAAAGAGTTGAGAATAGATGCACGCTTTTAAATTCTGATTGTGGTCTCCTTTCAGACATGGGAAACAACTTCACTGGATGCCAAATTGGGTATTTAGCCGCTAAATACCTATTTGTTTTGAACAAACAAGCTGCCACAGTTTTTAAGTTCAGGGCAAAGGAGGCTTAGGGAGAAGCAACACTATTTTCTGAGAGCGCAGAGCAGATCAAGGGTCCCTGTGCAGTGAACTATATCTGATTCAACACAGCCTGCAAAATTAAATTTTGTTCAGCTTAAGCATTTAATTATTGCTGATGTTCAGGAGATACTCTGTGAAGAATCACCTACTGGGGCCCTTTGGACAGATGCTGTTTGCTTTGATGCTCCATCTGTCACTTTGAAATAGTCACTGAAGCTTTAACTAGCATAACCCTGCAGGGCTGGCATCCCGGCATGGCATGTAAGAGGTTAAAAATAAGGTCAAGGTCATTGCACACCATGCGTGCTAGAAGGTCAGTGGATGAGGATTGCCACTTCTTGCTCTCCACGATTTTCAGCAAAGTGTATGTATCGTTACACAAAAGCTTTTGTTTTGCTTTCTGGAAAACCTTCTAACACCAGTGATTCTGGCCCTATAGCTTGTTGGAGCTTTACACGCAGAGTGTGTTTTGGAGATGAGCAAGATATGGCAGCAAATAATGGCTATGGCTTAAAACAGAGGAGAAACTTGGTTATTTTATACTAGCAAACAGAGGTGTGTAGTATTGATATAGATGTGGGACAGCACTGGGATCTACCAAGAGATAGCATAATGCTATTTTCCCTCAGAGAAGTACAGGGCCTTTGAAAGGCATTTTCTTCTTGGCATTTTCTTCTTCTTCGCTTAATTCTATATAAACCTGATTTCTAATGCCTCCCAGAAATCTGATTGTAATGTATTGACTTTACTAGGTCCATTTATAATCTTATAAATAAATCAAATAGGTCTATTGGGCTGTGGTTTCCATAGACTCACATTGATGGCTTAGAGGTTTGTCCGTTTCTATGCTTTGAGGTTCACATTATTCTTCGGTTAGTTTGTTTTCATCAGTCTTAGTATCAGATTAATATGTCTGTTCATTGTCTCTTAAGACACTGGCAGAACATCAGGTTTATTTTCTAGAATCTTCCTTCTTTCCAAGCATGCTGAAAATATTTGCTTCTCTGTTTGGGAACTCTTAGATGGGAATTGCTTAGATGTATTGTCTCGAAAAATCTTCCTCTGGTAGTAGTCTTTTGCATTTCAATGTTAGCTCTAAGCACAAGTTCCATTTTAAGATTCCTTAGAAACTTCAGATACAGTCTGTTTTATTCTTTATCCTACTACCTATATAATTTTCCTTGTTTTTATTAGGTTTCTGCAATTTGTTAACGAAGATTAGTCGTTTGACCAGTATCATCTCATCTCTTGACTATTTGGTTGTGGCATCTGGGGCTTTTAGCAAGTCATTCATCAACAATTCCCAGTCATGTTTGGTCAGTGAGACTTTTTCCCTCAACTGAATTGCCCATAACTTTCACAAAGCTGAAAACTTTTCAGGGATTACTAGTTTAGATAGTTTGATCTTGTTGCCTGTAATGAGTGTGATTGATTCATAATTAGATGTAGTTATGTTATTGATGTTTGCTGGGTGATAATTTCCTCTGTTTGTAAAGAGAAAGACGGAGAGGTTTTCCACAGCCTGATGACTTCTTGGCCACCTAGTTTACAGTAATTCTAAGGGGGGGGTTAGCATCCATCTCTCACTTTGAGGTTAATAGATTATCTTTTCATCCTACACCTCATAAACAACCAGTTTTTGTATTAGTCACCCTTCTTTCTAGCATGATGGCAGAGGATGTCAACTAATATCCCATCTTGTTGCTTTATCAGGGTCATCAACTAGGAAGCATTCAAGATAGCTTTTTCCTTTTTTTAAATTGTTAGTGACCTGGTTATAGGTAAATCCATCTTTTCCACTCATTTTCTTCGAAGACTTGGGCCCTATCTAAGTAGATTACAACCATTGATTTAAACATTCAGCCATGCAAATCATTCTGCGGGGTTCAGTAATAGCAGCTAGGTCAAATTAGTGCTCATAAATGACTAATTTGGCATCGGTGTATAGCTAATTAAATAATCTTTTCTTCCCATTTTCTCTTTGTATTCAGTGCCTTCCTGACGGTGGTCTCCAATTCTCCAATGGAAAGTCATCAAGGGCAGGGTTTACTGATGCTGCTGTTTGTAGATGATGGTTGGGTGCTCTCCTCATCTCCTTGGGGTCTTTCCAGGTGACAGCTGAGCATTACAAGACAAGAAGCTGCTGCTGCCTCTGCTGTTTCTGTCTTGCATGTAAACTCAGAGCTGAGAGATGGAGGTCAAGGGCTCCCTTTCTGGCTTTTTTTTTTTTTTTGTCCTATAACACATAATCATGTTTCTTCTCTGTCCTCTTGAATAAGCAGATTGTTGTGCTTTGAGGTTTTTTGGTCCCTATCCCTTCTTGAAAGAGATGTCTGACTTCAAGGGATGCGTCTTACATCAGGAGATCAATTAGGTTTATTCAGTGCCCCTTCTGGAGCTTCTTTTTTCTTATATCCTGACTTAATGCTTCCATGTCTGATTTCTGTTGCTGCTTGTCCTTTACACAGAATTTTGTTCCCTTCTTCATGTGAAGGAGAATATTTTTTCCTATTAAGTGATGGCTGCTGCTGCTTCTCATCCAAGGATTTAAATACACTAGCATTTTTCCCACTGTTTTACCAGCACTAAATTCACACCACGTGACAGAAAACCAAGCCGGTACGCTGTCAGGGACACTCGCACAGTGTGGTGACCCTCTTTCTGTCACCTGCCGCGTTTTTCATGCTCAAGCTACAGCTGTGAAACTGTTTTTTTTCTCCCCTTCTTAAAACAACGAAGTCCAATGAACACTCCTCAGTTTGCCTGTCTCAGTTTGCAGAACATCCTTGGACAGAAATGGCACTGATAACAGTGAGAGAAGAGGCTTCATGAAAGCAGCAGCAGCTTTTCATTGCTCCTCCGGTGGGTCTGAGCTAATAACAGCCATGCTGCAAACTTTTTTTTAATTTGTATGGGCCTGTTCCAGAGACTTCCTATTGACTTCAGGGGCATTGGACCAGGCTCTATGGTAGCTAAGACTTAGCTTTATGACTCAGTATCACTGTCTTGGATCAGTCTCTGCCGATCAGTCAGGTTTTCCATTAAAACATTCTCTGGGGAGAGAAATGAGTGTTCAGCTAGCTGCCTGCTAGCAGGAATGTCTGATTCTTCATTCGTGTGTTTTTCCCAAATGACTTTATCCTCTGCCATGAGAAACTCTGGCTTTTAGGTGGGACAATTCTGTGTGTCTTATAGAGAGCTGAGAATATCTGCTTGAATCTTTACTATCTAGCCCTGCTTATTATGTTTGCATGTTCTTTTTGAACTTTCAATATGTTTCCGTGTTGCTACCTGAAATGAGAGGGAACTGATTTTTAAGGAGTAAAATGTGCAGACTGTATTTCCAGTTAATCTTCCGTGATAGCACTTGGTATTGTGTGACTTAATTGACCTGTGACTAACTATGATAGTAAAATAATTTTAACCTAACACCGTAAAAATCAAAACTAAAACTATGACTCCATAAAGCAGTATTTTTTATGAGCTGAGCATATGCTGTTAGAGAAAAGGAGACTGTTTGCATTACCAAGCTATAGTATATTAGTATATACCTGATTCTTCCCGTATAAGTGATTTACAAAGGTAGCTTTATTTGGCTTGTATTTTCTCTGGTGGTTATTTTTTTTTTCTCCCTGAGGGAGAACTCGACTTGAGTTTTGTAGTCTGATTCACGTTTTATTTTGGTTGGTTTGTTGCTGGAAATGATTGAGGGTGTGAAGTTAATCTGCTCATGTAACACACCTACTGCCGATCCATCCGTACAGCACTCAGGCAGTTCAGCCCAAAGAAGGAAGTGGATTCATTTCTCTTTGTAGAAACCGGTGTGTTGGTCACAATTGCTTTCCAGTCTCTTTCTCTAACCGGTAGGGAGACATGCAAAGCTATAGAAGGACTTCACCCAACTGGAGGAAACGTGCAAATGTACATGAGAGCGGTGGCTGGAGAAACACAAATGCATAAAGAAGTTGTAGAAGGTAACTGCACCTAGAAATTCATGAGTCATCTCGTTATATCCATCTGCCCATCCTGCCCCCTAATGACAGGGAAAGATAGAAGATTTCTTTATCTGAGCAAATCTAGGTAGCGCTGGTATAAGTGGACATATCTTGTCTTCATGGTGGTCAGGAAAACCCCTGCTAGTCCCAGAGCAAACCATGGCACACCATGTTAAAGTCAGGACATAACTGGAAAGAACTTCCCATATTTTAGTGCTCAGAAGAAAAAGATGTAAACAGAAAATTATTAGCCGTTTGCAGTTTTGCTGCTGTCTACTCCTCTTGTTGCTTTTCTTCCTCTCTGTTCTAGGAGTTTTATAGTAGTGCTATGAGGAATAATCAATTAATGCTTAGAAAGCAATTATAATGATTCCCAGTTTACACATGAATAAACAGAACGCAGCTTAGGTGACTGAGTCACAATCGTTTTCTGAGTCTGATAGGGCACGGGCAGCAACAAAGAGCCGGCTCAGCACTTGTGCTCTAATTGCTATTTTGCCAGAAAAGTTGGGGCTGGAGATCAAACAGACTGAAATGAGTTATAAAGCTCTCTGAATGTAAATTGCTGTGCACTGCTTTTTTGCCTTTATATATATATATATATATTACTACACTCTGTAGTGATTTCACAAGTATTACATAGCTGAGACAAGACTTTTTTGAGGTCTCACAGGGTTACTGTGGGTCACGCCAAGGACAGGATCCAGACGTCATGACTCTAGTGCTGTACTTAAACACAAGACCATCTTTCCTCCCTCTATGAACTTGATATTTTATTACAGAGTACCTTATCATATAAATCCATATGTGATACGGTCTCATGTGTTCAGCCTGATCCATGGTTAATGTAGAAATGTCCTTTTTATGTGCATCATAGCTCATAATGTCTTGGTATTTTTCGAAAATTCACAGCTTCAGTTCAGATGTGTGGCCTTGGTACTGTGATCGCTTATTGATGTTATTCACGATTCTGTATGTTCACTAAGTGCCTTTGGTATGTTCAGACAGGAGAGGCTGTGTTATAAGGATCACTCTTTTCTCCTCCAGGGATTAAGGTGTTACCATTACGTAAAACCAGGTCAGGTTGAAGTTCCCTGTTCATGTCTGGGGACATATTTTTGTTATTTGAAAACCCACAGAGCCCATATAACTGTACCAGAACAAACCCAAGCCTTGCTATCCTACTTCACATACTATCAGCCAAATGAGCAAGCCAGCTTTCGAGTCCTCCGGGGTTGTTTTATTTTTAGGGCTGATGCCTGAAGGAGGAAGAAAACAGCTTCATCTGTAGGTTCTGCTTTGAGCTTCCAGTCCTGGCAGCAAAAAGCAACTTCTTTTGACGTGCAGGCCAAGTTTGACCAATGTAAAAAGCCGCATGGGCCAGTGAGTTGCCGTATTTTGAGCGTTGCTGTTCAGAAGCACAGTTCCCTGTCTATCACAGAGCTGATTTACTTGTAATCTCTTCAGTCTATACTTGACATTCCAGCTGTTTTTCTGTCTCTTTATTTAATATCAGGCTTTTTCAAGTTTTTCATTTTATCTTGTTTGTCTGAAATCCGTCTTGGAGACACTTGTTGCCGTGTTCTCTGATCTGTTTTGAGCCCCTTCCAGCTGCTGCTGCTGCCAGTGGATAAAATGACTGAGTCACCACTTTGTGAATTTTGCATTTGCTTGCGGGGTGGCAGAGCCAAGGCCATCATGAACAGATCAAGCAACCACAACAAAGGCTCAAAACACAAACACTGAGACTTAACCTCAAAGCGTACACTGGAGCCCGATGAGGTGACAGCCAGCAAAATGCATACCAGAGGACCTCAAAGCATTACTCAATCTCGGTCCTAGTTTAACCACATCAGAGGCATACATACACCTCACGCAGCTCCAGATCAGGAGAGAGGGTGGAAGGGAAAGGTAGCAGCGACCAAAGGACCTTTTTCCTCCTTCCAGAACAAATTTATAAAAGCAGAGCAGCAGATAAAAAGAGGGGGGGAAAAAAAAAAAGCTCAGGGTTATCAACCAGGGCAAAGCTGCAGTTGCACAAAGCAGCACCAAATGCACAAGAGAGGGCCCAGAGTGGCAGACTGGCTCTTTCTCTGCATTATCTTCTGCAGCTTTGGGCCCAAATGACTGTTTTGCCTTGTTTCAGTGGGGTCGGGCAGCAATGGCAGCGTGCTGTCACCACCGTGCTTCCCGGCTTTGGCCTTGATCTGTACCTGCTCTCATGGCATTGTCCCAGCCCCCTCTTGCTCTCAGTGGCAAGTGTTTCCCATGCTGTCTAAACATCCTGCTTTTTAGTCTGAAAAGCATTATATCAGGAGCAAAGTAGTGTCTCTGGTTGACCTAAAAGGCCAGCGGGTGTTTGGGCTCTTCACACCCCTGTCTGCTGGGACTAGAGCTTGCCCGATGTAATTTATACCCTATGTGCCAGAAGTGATTAACTCAACACAGGGTTAATCAGCACCGTGATGCTGAAGTTGTGGAGGTTTTGTTCCTTGATTTTAGCTGCCAGCAGAGGCATGGGGATATTTAATATAACCTAGGCATCAGGGCTCTGTGGCTACCTCCAGATTTGGTCGCTTTTGCTAGCAATATGTTTTATCGGGGATAGATGGGGAAAGGCTGAAATGCACTCATCTGATCTGCAAGCAGAGGACCGGACTGTATCAGTGTGTCATTTAAAATATCCCGGCCTGTTTGGTTTGCAATAGCCCTGTAGTAAAACAGATTTTTCATTCCTTAGCCCTGATGCAAAAGGGAAACGGGTTCCTATTTGCATTGTCCCCACAGTGTTTGTGTAATTAATGTACGTGGGGGTTCTCCCTCCCCCACCCTCTCCCAAGGTAAAAAATGACCTTGTCAAAACTTAGATTACAAAATCTTAGTTACTAAGCAATGGGTAGGGCCCCACTGGGATGGCATCCCGGCTCCTGAAATGGTATGTATAGTAAAAACTAATAAAAATGGTGTCAGAGGCTCTCAGGCTTCCAAGTCCCCTGCTGTGTGACCCCCTGATCCCAATTTATTAGCTGAACCCAGGGAAGCAGACAAACCTCGCTGGCTCCAGACTGCAGGCTCCAAGAAAGGAAATAATACGAGCTCCAGAGCATCGACTCCAGAGCAGGAGGGAGGGAAACCCTCATGGAAAACAGGAGGTTGGGAGCAGGGCTGGAGGGAGCTGCTGACAAGAGCCATCTGAGCACGATAGGGAAGGGAAACTTGCTCTGTGATATCTCAGTACCTTGACGTTCAGATGCTCTAAACATGTCGGGGAAGAAGGGAAGGAAGGGGGTGGGGAGAGAGGGGCAACCAGCCAAAGTTGTTTCCTTTCATGTGTTAGCAGTGCTTGGGTCTGAGATCACCTTGTGCTGGTGCCGGAGGATTTAGCAGCTGGGGGTGGCAGATGGAGTGGCAAAGAATGTGCCCTGGGGGTCGGAGGGGGATGCACCTTCCCCCCTTCCTGCTCCCCAACTGCAAGAATTTTCTCTTTAAAGCACTAAAGGCGATGCAGCTCATCACGTTGCTGCTGACCCCCTGGATTTCCTCTTTGGTGTGCGGTACGCAGAGCAATTAAAGCATGTTGCACAAGGGGAGCGGGATTTTTTTTTTTTCTTTCCTTTTTTTTTTTTTTCTTTTCCTTGAGAAGCTGCCAAAGCAAAGTGATATTGATGAGGATGGCTCGCTTCGATTAGCAGAGGCTGGCTAAGCAACAGTCACCTCCAGCCCGTTTCCCTCCCCCTCTTCTGCCTTGGAGAAGAAACCTCCGTATTTTCTCTGCTTTCGGCAGTTGTCTGTCTGATCTGTGCTTCTAATCTATGCCCAAATCGAGCTTAAGTAGGGGCAAGAAGTGTAACAATAACTCTCCTTGTTTAATGCCAACCATTGCATTTGAAGTACTTTGGCTTCCCGAGGGTGATCTTATCAGGAGAAGGCATTGCACTTTTTTGAAGGCATGATTATGCAGTAAAACAGCTAATGATGAAAATGAAGGGATGAAGGCTATGTGGAAGGTAAGCATATGGCAATAGAACAGGCCCATCCCCTTTGCCGAGACTTTATACATGTGTAATTTGCTATTTGGAAACGTATCTGGGGTTTCCTTGGGAGGGGGATGAGCCCAGTGTTTCTCCTGCTCGGTGACCTTAATGTTTGCTTTCAAGAGCAAACCAAAGGGCAGCCCCTTAGCTTTGGCTGCCTTGTATGAGAAACGGTTGTGGTTATACTCCTGCCTACCTGGAGGGATCTTGGCGAAACACCCCTGGTTGTAAGACCACTACAGATAACAAATTTGGAGGCTGGAAAAACATGTGTCTACAGGCAGGTTTTCTCCTTCATGCTACTAGGAAACAGGCTGCAGCTCTATAAATCTGGGTTTTCCTGGCTCTGTTTTGTTTCTTTTTAAACCACTGCCAGGGTGATCAGTTTAAACAACGGCATCATTTGTGTTTTCTGTAGTTGAACACAGGAATTTTGAAGCATTGTCTGAAGGAAAGGAAAGAAACCTCCTACTCCTCTTTTTTTCCTTAGCTGTGATCAGTGCAAGTCTGATGGCTAGCAGAAGTCCTTGGTAGAAGACCAAGATGTACTTTCTCCCCTGGATACATTCTGCAACCAAAGAGAGCTTAAACCTGCATCTAGACTTGGCTCAAGCATTGCTATTGATACACAGAGGAACACAAAATGCTGCTGGTTATCTGCAGCTCAGTGTTTCGCCTCTCTGACATGCGGTGAAAGCGGTGTGGTCCTTTTGAGGATGAGGTGGGTGATGAAGGCTGCTTCCCCAGGAGCAGAGGCTGGAGATGAAGGGGAAGGTGGCTGGAAATGATGCTGTCCCTGCATTTCCTAGGGCTGGGGAGGGCCTCATGCTTCCCAGCAAGGCTGTGGTCCTGGCTGCTGTATTTCCTACATCTGTGTGCTGTGTCCATGTGGTGGAAAATAGAGGAGAAAACGCAGTCCCAAACAGGTAGGCTTCCCTCCTGTACAGGCTTTAGTAAGAAGCAGCCTCAAAGCTGAACTAAGAACACAGCCGCCCTGCTTTAGGGCTTGTGTTAGGCTTTCTGCCGCATGTGGATGCATCATCTGGATACTGGTGTGGGAGTAGCTGCCTAGTGCAGCCGTGTCCTACAAGTGCTCCTTGAGGTTTGGGAAGGGGCAGGCAGCTCCCTGGGATAAGTGCTATCGTGTGGTTTGGTTGTGGTGGAGCCTCAGCATCCACAATGTAAGGGCAACAGTCCTTTTGCATTGCTTGTGTGCTGAAGCAGGGCAGAGCTGGTGAGGCTGAGTTCTCCTTAACGTGGATCTCCCCATAACCTTGGGCACGTTGCATTCACTGCGTGGCCCTCAGCAGTTGTGGCTGAGGTATCATTTTTCTCAAGATAAGCTGAAATTGTGTGCGTTGCTGGATGACTTTTATCTTGCGATCACAGGCATTGTGCACTTTAAGTGTGAAAGGAACTGTTTTGCTTTATAACTTGGATATGAGGAGGGATTCTTTTGCAAGAGGTCATGGGAGAGTGAGAGAAGTTATGATGAAGTTGTACCCTGTGGAATATGCTGTGGGATAAAGATGTGGAGAATAATATCTTCACTTTTCTCCCTTTCCCTTCTCTGTTGATGATTCAGACTAGGGATGATCTGGTTGGTTTTGTGTGAGAAAAGATGTTAGATCTCAAACAAAAGGAGAAAAGCACGTCAGTGTTTCAAGCGCGTTTGTGGTTCAGTTGAATGAAAGCCCAGTCTTGCCAACCCGTGGTTTGGTCATCAGTGCCACGATGCGTAGTTGTTTCTTATAGCTCCAGGTCTTGAGCTATGGAAGGTCTTAAAATATATTCTACACCCTCTCACCCCCTTCACCTGTAGGTTTCATGGTTTCAAACAAAATATAGGAAACGTGACCTCAGTGTACCCTCAGGACTGAAGTACTGGAAGGTAGTGGATTAAAAACTGGCTCAGATTGCGAAGTGAGAAGATGGCGATATACAGTTCATATTAAAAACAAACAAGCAAACAAGCAGAAAAATTGGCTTTTCAGTATTGCTAGTTCAGACTTTGAATGCTACAAGAGAAGTTCCCAGATCTGAGATCTGAAAAGAAGCTTTGAGCCACCTATTTGTAACTCCATGGACTAAACTTAAGTGGATGAGAATTGAGTTTGTACAAGTGTCATGAAGACCTGCATTGCAGATGTGGGTGCAGGAAAGCAGCTTTTGCAAATTTTTACCAGCACTGTGGTGTTGGTCACAATTGTGTGAATCCAGAGGAATATGGTTGTCCTGTGTGAACTTCTGATTTCTTTCTATATTGTGGACCAAACCAAAAAATGTGAAGAGAGGTCCTCTTGTGCTTTCCTCCAACTCAAAGTGACAACAAGATTTTTTTTTTCCCCCTTTCTTTTTTCCTACTTTTCTTAAAAATAAGGTTTGATTAAGGACGGAAGAAAAGGTTAAATCTCTGCTCATAGTGTGACATAGAAGTATCCTTACTGGGACCAAAGTAAGGTGTACGCATACATGTAGTGAATAATTTGTTTGATAACTCTCAATGCTATTGAGTGTTCATGTGCAGGGTTGCTATCCCCACATAGAAAATGCATCAACCAGTACACCACTTACTACTTTAAGAGAGCTGAAAGTTGCATATGGGTTTTGAAGTAGGGTAAATGCAGTCATACGATGCCAATAAATGAATTAATTCTCTAATGTGAATGAAAAATCTCTTACTTCCATTCCTGACCTTGAGAACGGGCTTGGGAGCATGAAAGGTATTTTGTCTCTTCTTGCTGTATCAGTTGGTCTAGTAAAGAAATTTCCTTGGAAAGGAAATAGAAGCTGTATTCTGTAGTCAGTAAGTTATGGGCTGGTTTCTGGGTGGCAGTGAAGGGCAAGGTTAGGTTAGACTATTGCAGGGATATTTGCCAGGGTGCGTTTGCTGACAGTGATTGGGGCCATCAATGAGAATGACACTGGGGAGCGTCCACCCGTATGTTTAAAACGTGCTCTGTGGATTCAGATGTGAAGCAGGACAGAGGGGATACAAAAGACGTGAAAGGAGTACAAGAACTTCTCCTAAACGTGAGAATTTGGACACAATAACCTGTTTCTGTCAGGCTGTGTTAAAGTAGATAGGTTAATAACTGTTTTGCTTTTTACCATTAATCCTGCTTCTGATTTACATGTAGGTGTATTTATAAGTTTGGTATATAATTCCAGAGAGGCTTGTCAGAGGTGGACTTAAAGAAAAAAAAAAAGTTCAGTGAATCCATCCTGATTTTAGTTGGTCAGGTTTTCTTAAATTGAGCCTAGTTTATGAGATCAGGAAGCCCTGGCCTACCCCGTACTTCCTCTAGTTCAAACATAAGGGATAAAACCAAAGGGCAAATCTGAGTTTGGGGAGCAGAGAATAACAATTTCAATGTAATCGTGTTATCTACACAAACATCGCACCTCAGGGTCCCAGGCAGAACCCGCCACCTTTCTAATGAGAGAGTGTCTGAGATGCAGAGAGCTGGTAAGATGAGAGGGGCAGAAAAGCCAAGAACAGATCAAGAATAAATACTGGTTTCACAAAGCCTGAAGTGGTGGGAGCATCTAGTGATCAGGCTATCGAGCCTTGGATCTATAAATAATGGTACTATGTTTATTCCCTCCAGGGCCCCGTTGTCAAAAAGACTTTTTTTTCCCCTTGTCAGCCAGAGAGAGACAGACGTGGTTTGTCTGAGTGAGAACAAAGTACGTGCCCCTTTCCCAGGGCTTGTCGTATCCGTGGGGATGTGGGTCTGACAGGGAAAGGTGCATTTCAAGTGGACCTTTTCAGGAGGTGAACTCATTGTCGTTTAAAAGAATCAGATGATTTACAGTGCCTGTTTATTGGCAGAAGGTAACATCTTTCTCTGTCTTTTTGTATACTTAGGAGAGACATAATAGCCTGGTCATGTGCTGGAAAGAAATGACTCATTTCATATTGGGTCTAAGTGAAACTAATGTATTACTCATTTTTATGCAACTCTAGTAAATTGTACTTATTAAAAAGGGGGAGAAAATTAATTTAGAAATAGGGTTTACCTCAGCTTCCTCATAGTGAAAATCTGCTGACAAATCTTGTGATTTTTCTTTCTCTTTTTAAAGCAGTCCTTGGGGTTGCTGTCGTAGTTCAGGTGTCAGGACCAGCTACTGATTCAAATCCTGGCTGGATGATTGTTCCTCCAAAGAGAGACTTCCAGATTCAGTCATCTTGTGAGCTTCATGCACTGCTTCTTGCTAAAGCATCCGAGTCCGACCCCGTTGCCGAGGTCTGCTGGTGGTGGGTGAAACAGCTCTGCAGGCTGCTGAACCATAAACGCGGCTTCACTGGCTCCGAACGTGGCCATTGCTTCTTGTTCTAAGGATACTAAAATCTTGTGAGGTGTCCATGCACCCAGATGGGTATGATCCCTGCCTCAAAGCCCCTCGTTGGTTTATTTTCGCTGTCTTCTGCTTAGAGCAAATAAACCAAACCCCATTCTCGTTCCCCGCATTATTTATCATTGAATTCTGATTAATTGAAGCCACATATCCAGAGCAGCCAGAAAAATGGCAGCGATTTTCATTTAGAATATCCATAGCAACCTTGTCACCTCTTTCATAATCATTGCTTTTATTTTCAAAGGTCAACTAAGATAATTTTTAACAGCAGTGAGCGCTACTTTTCTTCAGTCGTGCTTGCAGTGCATATGGGTAGAAGCCCCATGCACCACTAAGCCGAGATTAACACCAGAAAGAAGGCTCTGTGCTCTCTGGTGTCCCGTTTTTTTCCGTCAGTGATTTCCATTCATACCTGCTCGCTCTACAGAATGGGAGGTGTGTGGTACCTGGGAGGTGGATGCTGCTGGGCACCTTACCCTGCCGCTCCCTCTCTTTCCATGAAGTTTCTGGAGTTAGGCTGGACTTGGTGACTCTGTTGCTAGCGTACAGAACACCACGACATCTCCTTTGCTTTCCAGCAGATACACCACAGGATCACAGCGCTGGGATCAATCAAACTGTAGCTGATGTGGGTTTTGGTGAGAGTTTGACTCAGGTAGGGACTAAGGAGAATAGATATGATGTATCATAAAAGTGGGGTATTTTTTCTTGTGCTTTTTAATGGGGGTGTGTGTGTGTTTATTTTCTAAATCGCTACTCCAGCCATTTCTTTTTCACAAATGGAATAGTCTGGGTAAAAGCAAAGCTCCTAAAGTAATTGGAGTGATTCTGGCGGTTGTAAGGGGTGGGCAGACACTTCTCTGGAGCTGGAGAGGCCTAATTCTGCCCCTTCAGTCAAGTAAGCTTCAAAAATCACTTATGCTTCTGTAACAAGGACTGAAAACAAACCTAAGCAAAGCCCACCGAGTCCTTCAGCTCAAGGGGTTTCAATAGACTTGTCTTAGTGAGTAAGAGAGGCTGGTTAGGAAGCACCTGGAATCTTATCTAATTTTTCCAGCTATTCCGGTGCATCTAATGAAAGATCTTATTCTGCCTACAGACGCTGTTGTGCCTTGGTCCTTAGGTCCTCAGTGCTGAAGAAAAGCACTTCAAGAAAAATATTTACGAGACAAAGTGGAAATATGGTTTCCTCCCGTTGTCGGTCCAATCTTTACCCCGATTCTCAGCGAGCTAAGAAATGTTGTGCTCTATTAGTGCCCAGATAATGATGGAAAAAAAATGTTATTTTCTGTTTCAGGTTTTTTTATTCACTTTGTCAGTTAAAAAGAAATGGCTGGCATTTGCTAGTAAGGTAACTGTAACATTTTTAAAAGGCCTTGGTATGTAGTGTAGTGCTTTTATATAAAAAATGATCTGATTTTCATTGTTTGTTGCATTTCTAATTAAAAATTTAGTGCAATGTGAATGNGAGGGGCTGGTGTGATGGGGACAGGGCGCAGCTGTCCTGGTGGGCACGGTGGGGCTGGGTCCCAGCACACGACTCCTCTCGACACTCGCGTGGGGCGGTGCTGGTCGTGGGGTGGTGCTCACCACGGAGCGATGCTCATCGTGGAGCCATGCTCACCATGGAGCCATGCTCATCGTGGAGCGATGCTCACCGTGGAGCGATGCTCACCATGGAGCAGTGCTCATCGTGGAGCGATGCTTGTTGTGGCCGTGGGAGAGCAGATGGAGCACAATGCCCTGGTGCTCTGCTGATTCATGGGGAGCTGCTCTGCACAAACTGCAGCTGGTTCAGATGCATGAACAGGGGCAGCCTTGGCAGTCAGAGTGATGGGTGGCTGGAGGTCACATCTGCAGGATTTTCTGTTCTGGTTGTGACTGGAGTTACAGATTTACTCTGTCAGCCTTTCCTTGGCAAAGCAGCCTCACCTCCCCAGCAGTGACTCAGGATGCTTGTCTGCCTGGCTAAGGCTTTCTCTCCCTTTCTCCGTGTCACCGTACACCCTTTCTCTCCCTCCCTAGCATGTTCAGCTGTGGAGCTTGTTGAAAAACATAACCATGTTCTTCAGTGTTCATCCGTCTTTGACATTCTCTGACCCACTCCTCTGAGCTGCACTTGGCTGATCAGAATCTCAAACGAACTCCTTCACCCTCTCATGCAGCGTTGAGACGATCAGTGCTCAAATCCCAGAGATCTCTCCTTCTTCGCAGAGGTTAAAGAGAATCATTTTTGAAAACTTTAGCTTTCCACCGAGTCAAAAGAGAGGAGATCAATGGGATCTGTGCAGTGCCCTGGATCTCACGTTCCCAGCTGGCTGATAGCATCCATACTGCTGAGCCCCTTCAGCGATGCCGGAATGTGTCCCATCTGGAAAAGTTCAGGAAAAACCACATGGGTGAGAATTGCAGGACTGCCTCAGGTAGGAGGTTTTGCAGGAAATTTTTGGCAAGCAAGCTGCTAGGTAGCCTGCACTCAGCACAGCTCTAGCACCCCTGGGATTTATAGCACTATTTGGCTGCTGCAAAGCGAGACCATAATGGCTTATACCAAACCGTGACTAAGTGAGCTGGAAAAAATGAAGCGAGAAAAATGTTCCCCTCCTCAGCAGCCGTGGCTTGGCAGGTGAAGTGCCGTGAAGACAGTCACTAGCACCAGCAGAACCTGTGGGGAGCTGATGGTGCCATCAACCACCACCTGCAGAAGTGCTTCTCTGACATTACTGACCCGTGGTGGCCACGTGTCTCTCCGCACTGTCTCCAGCTGGATGTAGCTGTGGGAAGAAGATCCCGATAAAGGGCTGTGTCCCAGGACAGGCATCGGTGTACAGCAGACATCCCAGGAGCGCGTGGTCAGGATATCAGCAGGGACCTTCTCTGGGGCAACCCATGGGAATGTGAGCAAGTGGTGTGAGGGTGTAGCCTAGGAGATGGTGAGCTCGTGTGCCTCCTCTGGTTTTAGTCTCTTAAAGATCATCTCTGCTAGCCACTAATAAGTTGTAAAAAAATAAGACGGATGCTAGAGACTAGATGTCGTTTAAGCTAGTCAATGGCAATAAAAACAGGGGGATTTATTTAAATTGAACCGTATTTGAAAGTCTATTTTAATCTAGTCCCTATGCTCCATTTATCCTGTTGCTGTCTGG
This sequence comes from Pampusana beccarii, assembly GCA_013399365.1. Classification (NCBI taxonomy): domain Eukaryota; kingdom Metazoa; phylum Chordata; class Aves; order Columbiformes; family Columbidae; genus Pampusana; species Pampusana beccarii. The sequence goes on along the minus strand of VWYH01002284.1, from coordinate 960,612 downwards.
GCATCATTTTCAGGGCTGCTGACCCCTGAGCTTGTAGATGCATATGCAGAGGTGGGAGTGCATTTCCACAGTGGCTGTGTAAGCATTCATGTCAAAAACAGGGGTGAACTCGTGAGGGGGACCGAGGATCCCCACCAGCTGTGTTTGGAGTAATGCGTGTGCTCTTTTGATGTACGGTGGGTTGTGCCTGACCCCAAAATCTTGTCTCTTCTGCTCAGATTAAGGCGAGGCCTGGTCAGGAGAGGGTAGAGCAGGGGACTTGAAGGCAGAAATCTGGTTTCTATTTGAGGCGGTGCCACTGCAACATGCTTTTCAAGAGGGCTGGTGGATTATGCCTTTCCCACAGCCAAAGGGAAATGTACTCAAAAGAGAGTGTTAAAAGGCAGCCAAGGGAAAGAGGAAAGGGGTGATGTGATCTGATACCCGCTGACCTCTCTTGTATAGACATATCTCCCCTTCTCTTGGGTACCCTGAGAAACACACAACCCTCCACAGAACGGATGTCCTCCGAATATTCTCCCTCACGCCCTTTTTTCCCCTTCCTTTAGCCCTTGATCTGTTTAGAAATTCCCATTTGTTTGCTTGTCTGGTTTCCATAACCTCACTGTCACTGAAGCAATGAGGAAAACCTCGTGTTAGCGGCTTAGCAGTGGAAGTTCAGCTCAGTCCAGCTGTGGGCAGTTCTGGGTTTGCTCTTCCTTTGTTTTTTGGTTTGGAATTTTTTTGTTTTTTCCACTACCATGTCCATTTCTACAGAAGCAGCTGACACCTTAGTCACAAGATCAGAGTCACAGATCTACCCAAGATCTTAATATCCAGTTGTGTGTTTGTGTGTGCATTTTCTTTTTCAGGGCAAGTACATATTTTAAGGATGGAATAACAGCTTGTCCAAGAATCAACAGTCCACAGGGAGCCAACTGGTCTAGCAGCCAAGGCTTGTGCTGTTTCCTTGAGGTTTTGGGGATGGGTTGCTTGCCTGTCCTCTTACATAAAAGCATAGCAAATTGTCAGAATAAACACATTTTTAAATATACGACACCATCAGTCAGAGCTTCAGGGAAGCTCATTGGCTGGAAAAGAGATCAAGGCAACCGGGAATTTGGATGACCTGACTGGAGTGTTTGGACCAAAAGGTTCTTTTTCATTCACTGGAGCTAGTAATTTTTTTTCTTTTTTTTTCTTTAGGTAATCAGCCAGGAAAGAAATAAAATATCCTCCTCTTTCCTCCAGGCACTGAATCTGGAATCAAAATCCTATTGTGTTATTTTATAGTTTTATTTTTTTTGTTAAGGACAGATTGCTACTGGGTATGAGTCAGAAGGAGCCAGCATGCAGCTCTGCCGTCTGAGGTGGTTCATTGCTCACCAGTTCACAAGCCAGTGCTTAATTCACGTTAGCTATGGTCATCTGGGGATGATACCCCCAGTTTTACGGTCCGGGTTAAGTCAGCTTTAATGAACCCTGCCCAAGGAGGAGGCTCTGGTGGGAATTACGCTGAGCAGAAGAGCCTGGTATGTTATTTTTTAGGTGAGCCGTGTCACATTTCTGCACAGTTGGTTGGTCATGGGGAGAGGAGAGGTCCTTGATGTTGTTCTCTCTCAAGAGATGCCACCAGGACTCTGCCGGAACAAATCCCTGTGCATTGCATGGTGTGCAGGTTTCCCTGTGGTTACACCAAGGCTGGATGAGGGGCAAGGAGGGACAACTTACTGAGTCATGTTTCCTCCATATCCCGAGAGCAACAGGGCACTGTCTGCGACAAACATAAATGAGTTGTCTATGAAATTTCATTAAGTTTACAGGCAGCGATTGTTATTCCAGACCAAGGAGAGGAGATGGAAAGAGGCTGAGGTCCAGCTAGGAATTGGCTAGACTAGTTCTTGGATTGTTTTCCACGCTGTGGTTATCCTTATCTGCATCTGGAAACTGGAGCGTGTTGTGTGTGTGTGTTTGCAAGAGCAAGCGGATGTGTGAAGTGTTCTGGCAAAGTCAGAAATCTCGTTTTCCCTTCAATATAATGCAGCCTGATTAGATTGTTATTGACATGCTGAGAACCTGCTAGGGTTGTTACATCTGTCTGTTCCTCTCCTCCCTGCTGCCTGGAAAGGACACAGAGCTGGAAGGGGGAAGGACCTTTCAGGCTGCAAATCCAGCTGTGAAATGAATCTGTTGGGAAGGCACCGTCTGCCTGCCAGCTGACCAGCAGTTTGACAATACGTGTGGAACTGTAACCCAATTAGGAGCAGTTTGGAACAATTAGTAATTCCCTAATGGGGGAAGGGGAGAACAAAAAAGAAAAAAAAAAATCAACCTCATAATAAAAAACTCAAACCAAAACTGCTGTAGTTGGCTGGATGTTTTTCATCGTGTAGATCATTGCTAACAGGAGTTACTGGCAGTGTTTGGTGACCGGACTTGTCTGGCTTGATTGCACCAGTTCAGAAATGTGCAGTTTTGCACGGTCTTTTATATCTTTGACTTTTCATGCTAACCTGGCACCATAAGATGGTCAGATAATGGTAATTCTCACGTTTCAAATTTGCCTTTGCAAACCGTGGAAGGAGTCAGTCAAAATATCTGGGGTGTTGCTGTTGTTGATCACAACTGACCCAGCCTCAAAAATCCTCATACTGAAAGTTCCTTGAAGACTGATTTGTCTGCAGAATGATTTTGGGTTCAGCAGAACTGCATGTTTCAGTGAAATGACATTTTTTCTCACCAGTTTATTTATATTCATCATAATTGTCTCCTTGTGATGCCTCTTATTCATTTATTAGACCCACTTGTCTTGTATCTTGTTCTGACTCCAAGTGCTTTTTGGGGTAAGCCTGCCTTTCAAGAATATGCATGATTGGTACCATAGAAATAGTTTTCATGTGCTTGCAAGAAGTGCATTGCTAAGGAAAGCAAACAGGGAAGCCAGGAGAGGTAAGTAGAAAACGACTACGTGAAGAAAAGGAAAGAATTAAAATAGATGGCAAGGAGTTAATCAAATAAACACGGGTCCTTTTTAAAAATTTCACAGTCTGTGTTTTTTTTAAGTGGTCTAAATCTTATGGTGATTGCACTGGCCAACCCTTGATATTTTTCTGTCTGATTAGAGCTGGATTGTAGTGGCCGTGATGAGTTACCACAACAGTCTATTATTGGCATTGTTAACTAGTGTCCCTCATTAAATTAAACTAGAAGGGGCAGGGAAGGGAATCATTTCAAGGTGTTCCTCAGATCATAATTATTTAAATTTATTATAAAGGATAAATTTATTTTAATTTATCAGAATGTCCTTGTCCTGAAAATAAAAGCTCTCAGTTTTGGTGGCCTTTTTTTTTTTTTTTTTTTTTTTTTTTTTAATTTTTTTTTTTAGGATTGTTTATTTTTTTTTTAAAATATTTTTTTATGTT
>VWYH01002284.1:929326-957079 GCA_013399365.1 Pampusana beccarii | reverse complement strand
TTTTTTTTTTTTTTCCTTTCATCTATAAATTCATGCTTTAAGGAGAGTTAATTTACTATGCAAAGAATTTTTGAAGGTCATATTCAGTACCATTAACATTGTACAGAGGACCTTTGAGAATACCTGTTTATCTGTGCGGGTATTTCTGTGGCCCTGTGTTGCTCTATGTACCAGATGCCATTTATCTACCAACACAGTAGGCACCTTTCTGTGCACTGTGTCCAGATAATAGAGGTGAAATTATTGTATATTAAAATACAAAAATATCAGGAGGGAGCTGTCACTTTCTTCAGTCCTGGCTTGCAAATCTATGAAGAAGGCCAGTGAAATATGGGTGGAGGAAGAGCTGGATCTTTGAAGGAAATACTGCTTTGGGGATGAAAGTCTAGTGAGAAATTAGGTGGCATGTTTCTGTGTTTGCTATAGGGGATGAGTTTTGGCTGTTATATGTGACATGGTTAAACCAGAAAATCCCCATATTATCAGTAAGCAAGTGATGTAGACAACAGAAGGTGCCAAATAGTTCCTCACACCCTTGAAAGAAAGGTGGTGTAAAAAAGAAAAAATGGGATACAACTATGATTCTAAAGTTGTATTTGTGCACTGTTTGAGTAAGAAAGTGTGACAGAAGATCATCCAGTTCCTTTCTAAAGTCTGCTCTGACTTCATTCTGTGTTAAGTTCGGGTTTTCTCCTCCCATCAGGCAAACACCATGTTATGTGTGCTCCATGCTGACAAACACCAGTTCTGCACAGTTTCACGAGAAATCGCACATCAAGTTAATCCTCTTTGTAACTTTCGTTAAAATCAAGTACAGAGTACAGTCACCATAAATAGAGAAAGCTCTGAGATTGAACCATCCGTGTACTTTAGGGGCAAAGGTATTTTCCCAACAAATCCTATATTCGCTCTTGCCCCGTTGCATTCACAACCTGTTTTTATTTATGATTATGGTTGCCCAGAAGAATAGTCTGCTGCCACGCTTGGTATAGGTTTACTCAGGCTTATGGCTGGGAGAGGTGAGTTATAAAACTGCCTTGTAGCACTTTTCTGACTCCCACTGTAGTCATCTGTGGTTACATCTGGATGGTCAAAGACGCAGCACTATGAGGGTAAGGATGAGGGAAGAAATAGAGTGATGGTTAGTGTACACCTTATTTATCTACCCTACTGACTATTGTTGTAAAACGGTATTATACCCATTGAAAGTGCTGGTACACCAGTCTGAGGTTCCAATACAGTATAACGAAGCGTGGCAACTCAATATGAGGATTGCAAAGGCTTTCTGAGCAAATGTCACCACAGTATTGGCTGTGAGTAGACTTTGAGCAGACACAAGTAGTAACTAAAAGCCCTTACCTGATGGAGGAAGGTTGTAGTAGCTCACTGTACTGCAAGTCATGTTCTCGCAGCTAAGCCTTGGGACTTCTCCTAGATCTCACAGTTAGGATTTTAAAGATGCTTCTTTCATGGGGTCTGCTTGGCTTGTGCTCAGCTGGACCCTATTTAATGTTCTCGTATCTCCTCACAGCTTGTCTGTTCCATTCCTGCTTGAGGGACCCAGGCAGCAGCTGGTGCTTGCTCCTCGGATCTGGAATTACCGTGCGGCGTGTGGTTGTCTTTACTTGCTCCAATTAATCCGCATCCACCTGCAGTGCGGTAAGTGCTTGCCCCTGATCTCACAGCTATGACCATCACCTATTGCACGGGAATCTATGTGGGAACTTTAAAAAGATAGATGTGGAGAGGTAGAGGTAGATACCAAAATTGCTCCTTATTGGTAGAGAAACACTGCCATGGCATCTTGCACTGCTGTTTTCATAGCTCTAAGGCTTGTGTGAGGAAGAAGAAAGCTTGTCCTTCTGTGGAGCTGGTGGTTTGATACACATCACCAACCACTTGGTCCCTTAAAATACAAAATGCTGCAAATGCTCTATCTGCAGAAGTCGTAACGCGATTGCTTGGCAGGGCTGCTCTGAAGATGTTGAATGGAGCCAGGTGAAGGTGACCTGAAACCCTCACTGTAAGCCTTTTGATTCAGAACCCATTGTGGCTGGTGGATGTTTACACTTGATGCGTGGTGAAATAGGTTTGAGGGGAACGCCATAACTCTCTTCAGACTGTGCCGGTCACCTTTTGGCGTTGGGTTGTATTGTTGAGAGTTACAGTCTTCTTTTACCAGATACGCTGCCCCTTAATAAGCTGAAGGTGAAATCCAAGGAGAGTCTCCCTAACGTTGTTCTGTTTTAAACAATGCACTCAAAATTGTAAATATTCTTGACTATTCCTGGGTTTTGCCATGAAAATGACACAAGGTGCAAATGTGACACCTTACAGTCTATCAGTGGTGGGAGAAGAATCCCACCTCTGCTTTGCATTTTGTTGGATGTGGGAGCAATTGTGTACTTGTAGGCTGAGTAGCTCTATTATTTATTTTATTTTCCTTCCTTTTTTTATCATGGATAATCAGAAGGAACAAAAGTAAAATATCTACAGGATAACTTCACTGTTGCAGAAACAAGCTACAAAAAAAATTACTGCAACTCAGAAACTGAAACAGCAGTTATTTCTTAGTAGTGGTAGATACTTGGGCAATACCTAGAAAACAAGTCACTAGAGCTTCTTTCCTTTGTGAACTACAGTCTTCTGCCTCAGAAATGTCTGTATTCCCAACTGCTTTTCTGTCTGTTAAATAATATGGGCATATGATTTGAGCCCTGAGACTTAAAGGATGTAAGCATGTACATGAAATTAGGCATGTCTATGTGTTTTGCTGAGTAAGGGTGTCCTAGTCAGGTATTTAAATTTTAAATGCGCCGGAGCCTTTGCTCATAAAGGAAGCAAATTTCAGCCTAGACAGCAGTGAGAGGAATAAACATTAAACTCAAACCAAACTGCTGTCGAAGTAGCTCTTCAGACAATGTAGAATTGCACTTTAAGATGGGCAGAGCGTCTTTAAAACCCTCTTGCAGCAGCTAAGAGCTTATACATTTGCTTTCATGAGAGGCGTTACAGATGTCTGTAAGTATTATATAAACACTAGCCTGTTTGCAACAGTTTATAAACCTAAATATTTTATAAGAAAATACTGAACATTTAACTTGCCTTGTATTTTTATGCAGCAATAAAAACACCGTTTTTATCAAAAGATGCTGGAAAAACTGACTAATAATGTGACACTTTGTTATAAGACTAGGAGGAAAGTTCACTAGTCCAGGATTAATTAGGTGCATAATCTGTACAGGAATTTCTACGCTATACAGGGAAAAAACTAATTATGGCTTTCCTTGCTTTTGCATAAAGACGCATGTGATTTGTGAGGATCTTCTCTGATGTATCTTTATGTCTCTGTGGCCAAAGAGGTATCAGTGGTTTCCAACCGGACATTTCTTGGAAAATGAAAGTACCATGTCCACACCTGCTGTGATATGTGCACGGCATCGCATGTCTTTGCCAAGTGACCCTCTTGCAGGAGGCAGGAAAGAGCAAGTTTTAGACCTGAACGTATTCTCCCAAAATATAGCTAATACTTTCAAGGAGACCCAAACCATGCCTTGAGGAAGCTACAGTGAATTGCTTGAATTCAAAATTCCCAGATGGATTCCAGGAGTAATAATTCCCCCAATGAAGTTAGAAAAGGCCCTTGGCTACATTCCCAAAAGCATTTAATTCCCATTTTCACACATGGTATGGGCATGTAGGGGTAGCACCTCAGGGGATGTACATCCCCTACTGGAGCTGATCTCACCATCTCCTTAGCAGAATTAACTGTTCAGAGAAATCACCCAACCTCAGCTGAGGTCATGCTGGACAGGGAAGAGAGTTAAATCCAGGAAGGGGAGAATTATTTGCTTTCTACAATTCTCTCTGCTTCAGCACAGGAAATTTGAGGGCCACCTTTGTTCCCCTACAGCTAACAAGGGACTGTGATGGGTCTTTCTGGGGAGAGAGTTCATATGTTTAAAGGGGAGCTGTATTCCCAAGGTGGAGAAGTGTAAATCCATGACCAACTGAGATTTAGGACATAACCCGTGTTTTCCACAGTTTGTCTTAACATTTTCAGAAGGAATGCAACAGCTTTACCCCCTCCAAGCAGAGCAATTGTATACTGCAAGTGAAGGACCATGTAGGCTTAGGGAAATTCTAATATAGGTGTACTAGGTGGCCACAATTTTTCAGAGCTCTCAGGCTTAGGTTACAGCTGAATAAAGCTTTGAAAATCACAACTTGAAGGACTAGTAAGGAGGAGGAAGAGTTTCCATTTCCAGGTCTTTTCAAAGACATACTTTGTAAGGTCATGGTTTTAGTTTTTTATGTTTCTGCTAATTAATTTCGTTGTTCTGACTTTGATGATTGATTTTAATTATTTTTGTTGTTTTTATTGCTGAAATTTAAAGCTTGACTTTTAATGTAAACACTCACTTGGCTTTCAATAAAAAGTCGGCCTCTAATTGCATAGGTATTTAAAAGTTGCTTCCTTTCTATACTGCAGCAGTTGCTATGAGTGCTGTTCCATTAAAGATACAAGTGTTATGAGCCGAGTTAGGATGGCACAGTGGTAGAAATACTTGACCCTCTCTAATTGTCACCACCGATGAAGTGAATGTGTGGAACAGCAGGAGAAATGTTGCAGTTCTCCCTGATTAGTAAACCTGACAGGTCTGTTGATAAGGTCTTTTATTCTTCATTTCCTCCCAAACACAGCAACCCATATCTGCTGTTATTCCATTTGCAAGGCTGAACGCATTTTTTTTTCCACTCCAAAATTTGCATAACACTTGGCCACTTAGAGGAGAAGAATTAACAGCATCTGAGATTTCCACTTTGAATTATTTAGGAATCTGTCTTTGCTCACTGAGTGTATAAGGCTATCCCTAAATGACCAGCCTGCACTAGTTGTGAAAGTTCACAGCATTAACTGTAAGGATCCAGAGTTACAGGATATCTGTATCTTTCAGTTCTTCCAGGAATCATGGAACTGGCTTTGCTTAATGGAAGATCATGTGTATCGAAGGGGAAATTCCTTTCAGATCTGCACAGACATCAGGTGAAAAGTTTGTACTGGCCAAAAGTGGTTTTGCAGTTGACTAGGGCAGGCTGGAAAATAGTGGCCAAGAAAAGGCATATTCTGGAACAAAAGATATGGTTGATGTAGCCAGATCTTACACAAACGCATGTCAGGATTAATTCCTTGGTGGCCTACCGTTATTTCCACTTTACATTGGCATAAACAATGTAGAAAATAAGGTTGCATTTGTGCTACCTACAGAACAAAAACCACTGCCAGGCAGAGTAGTGCAGGTTCTTTTGTCTGTGTTTTTCCTACAGCTTGAACAGAAGCCTGGCTTCCTTAAAGCATGTCAAAAATCTAGCACCAGGCTGTCCCTATACCTTTAAGTGCTTTGCAATAATTCCTTTCCTATAATTGTATTTCTATTTTGAATAATTCCGGAAGCCATCCAATCTCTTCTGTTCAATGAGTCAATCAGGCCACCAACAAGTCATAAGGCTGCAAGGGATGAGAGAGTTTTTCACTTCCCCCTCAATATTTTTGGTTTTTTTTAACAAGGTTTATTAATTCCATTTGACAAGTTGGAAGCTGAAACACCAAAACACTAAATGACTTGGCCAAGGTCATACAGGAAATTTGGGATGGAGCACCAAACATATGATTGCTACTGGTTTCCAAGACAGTTCTCAAACCACTGGACATCCTTCTTAATTTCCAGTCTTTTCTGGCACTGCTACCAATTTTACTGGGCCAATGCCTCAACCACACTGTTCCTCTTTTTCCCTGCTTTTGTAAATGAAGCCAACCTCACAAGGTAAAGTACCAAAGCAGTCAACAGGTACATAGTAATTTCCTCAGCCAGTTTCACTTCTCTTTCAGTTCACAACTTGTCCACCAACAGATTTATTCCTTGCTTTCAGCACTTTACTGAATCATTTCTGTTCAAAACTATCTGTTAGCACTTTGCACTTCAGCTTCAGACTGAACATCTTTGATCCACCCACTTCAAGATTAGACGGATGACAGAACCCAAACTTTAGATCCAAAAACATCCGTGTTTTGGAGGTACATTCAAAGCCCAAGCCTGGATTTGGCTCTCAACACAGATACTCTGATCTGCCTTCAAATCTGAATACTGTGTCCTGTGACATCTGTTTCTAGAACAAAATCTTGTGTTCCTATCTCTGTGAGAGCTCTTGGCCGTGATGTGCCTCAGTGCACCTTGTGTGGGAAATGACACCTACTGATCCTCTCAAACTTCATTCATATAGTGTTCACATGCAATGTGTCGTCTTTTTTTTTTTTAATGGCTGGTTGTTTGCTACTTACCTGGAGGCCTAGAGAATTCCGTGTTTTGACAGAAGTGTGTGAGAAATTCCAGTTTTCCGTGTTGTTCCCGTGCTCTCCCTCTTGCCTGTTGTCCACACGGGATGTGCAGCTGCTTCCCACTTCCTAGAAATCAAATCACCACCACTCCTCCCCATTTCTCTCCTGTCCTCACATGATGAGAACATTGCATTTTTTTTTTTCCCCCCAAGGGTGGGAAAGCCAGGGCAAACTGGGTGCTGTGGTCTTCTGCATTAGCAGCACTTTGGTGGCAACTCACTCTTTCCAGGGAAATATTCGAGATTTATTCACCACAAAGCATCCAACCATAACAACTCAGTAATTTTAAGGCCTAAGGAAAAAATGTAACAAGATGTTAGAAAATTTTGGGTTGGGATAATTAGGAGTAGTTTATATCCTTATGCTGTTGGTTATGTTGTCATATACCACCGATACGGGTGTCCTCAGGAACAGGATTATATTTACTGGGAAACAAAGCCTCTGTTTTAACCACTTAAATGCTGGTTAATGTAGCTGATAAATGGGGGGAAAAATACTCCCCTGCTGTTACTGGTTCTATGAGATGCTCAAAAATCATAGTGATGAGGGTTGGATAAATAGATAGATGGATAAGTGAAACATACTCTCAGTTTTACAATAAAGCTATCAAGGGCACTGGAATTTTCCTTTAGAGCATTTAGGACAGCCTCCCCACTGCAGAGCAGAATGCAGCTCTTGCTTTTCCTGGATTTGATCTTTCTGCGCGTTCAAATCATACCCAGCTTTCCAAGGTGGATCCTCCTCGGGTTCTATACCCTCCAATTACTTCTGTATGGTTCTGGAATTCACATCTCTGGCTCGTGGTTTTTCCCTGGCTCACTGAAATGCCAGGGCTACCCGTGAAGTCCAGTGGATGCTGCTTGTGATGGAAACGTGTTATATAAGATACGGGGCTTGACAGCACTGATTCTCCTCAGGTTCCCTGTGACAGCTGGAACTGGTATTTCCTACTGTCCCACTGGAAAGGGGCTGGGTCTGATTGTTCTTTACAGTACCTTGACAGTTAAAAATAAGTATAAATGACAGTTGCACACATAAGACTTTTTTAGATTTCCAGAGTAGCACGTGAAAGCTGTCCTACAAGCTTTTTCGCTTGTAGGGGTTTGTTTCTTTGCTTTTAATTTTTGTAACGGCCCTGTCGATAATATGAATAATAAGTTCTAAAGTTTTGTACCAAATTCCACCCTCTCTGGGGTTTTCAGCAGCAGTTTCCCTCTGATTTCTTGGGAGCTGGGACCTGGAAAGCTGCAAGCTAGATACATGCAGTCAAGAGAATGCATTGTTTGCATCCAGAATTTTCGTAACATCTAATTTAAAGCGCATCTTGAATTTTTGGGGGAATAAAAAACGAAAAACTGTAAACAGGAAAATGAGCCATTTCCTTAGCTTGAACCTGCATGAATTAATGGTAAAGCGTTGATCTCTAAGCTTGCAGTTTCTCAACCATAAAATCTGTTTATTTCACCCCATAAAAGAACGTTTTAACTTATATGGCTATTTAAGTTTAAAAGCTATCAGAGAAGTGGGTGGGGAGAGGAGAAGAAGCTTGAATCAGTAATTCAAGCTTGCAATACAATCTTCATCTGCTGCATAGCTTGCATAGAAATCCCCTTCAATGTGGATTTTCTGTGATTGTAGCAGTCCCACCATACAAGAAATATACAGTATGTATTTCCAACATTATCCATAATTGTAGTAAAGCTTATAAAGCAACCCATTCCTTGTGTGTTCCTGGTGATTGGCAATAACTGGATATTCTTAAGTATGCATTTAAAGAAGGGAAACGTAACAAGAGCTGGCAGAAACTGGCATCTGCAGTGACTTTCCAATGGGAACTGGGGAGGAGGTCTTTATTATGTTCTTACTGCTGGAAAAGCAATGTCTTTGATGGAAAACCTACCTGCCTGCCTACCTACTGTTTCTCTTATACCTGAATTTCAGGGATTTTTGTGTTTCCTTTACAGATTAAAAGTGCTGGGGCTAAAATTGAGTTGATCGAGTACGTCATCGGATGGGCAGAACGAAGTCACAGCACCCTTGGGAGAGAGGTGGCGTGTGACAAAGAGGGACAACTGTAGACAAGGCAGGGATGGAGGAAGCCTGGATCCTGCTGCAGAACCCTCCCTGCTACACTCTGGCTTTTTTGCACCCTGAAGAAAGCGGAGAGGAGCTTGTGCTGCTTCAAATGTGAGGTGGGTGTTTGTCCTTCCTCCCAGGAGAGAGCACCGGGAGGGAAGGCTCTTTGCACAGGCTGTTTGCAAGCGGCAGCCTTGCTACAGAAGTCACCTTTGGTGAAAGGGAAGAGAGATTTTGATTCTCTCTCTGCAAAATTGGTAGAAAATTGTCAACGCTTTGAGAGGCTGTGCTTCGCTTGAGCTGTGCAGGCCCCTTCTGTACCAGCTATCCCTGAACTCGCAGTACCTTTGCTAAAAATAGTTCAAAGCGTAACCGTGAGTTCCCTGAACTGTGATCCTACCAGTTCTGTATTATTTGACTCACCATTCCTTTGAAAGTATTCATCCTTCCCCTCGTAAAACTTAAATCAGCTCATTCCTTGGTCCAAGAGTTGACATCATTATGATGTTACATCCTATGTAATGGTGTGAGACCTGGAAAAGCATTCACAGCAAAACCATGCAGTGAATTGAATTTGCAGTGCCTCAGACCTTGCTTGAATCTTATCTCCCTCCTGCCCTCTGCATTTGTTAATACTCGTATTTCTAAAACCTGTGTGATTCCTTGGAAATACCCCCCAGTAACACAGCAGCATGTTGCTGAGGATCCGTCAAGGGTCTCTTTAATGTTCTCACTACTCTTTCCATGACCCCATTTCTTTTACAATATTTGTGAGAGCAAAAGTGATTGTTTTACCAAATTAAGCTAGTTTTCTTGCCAGGAACAGTGGCTAGGATCTTGTTGACAGATTTGGAAAAGATTATTCTTTCAATACATTTTGAGTGCGTTTTTTAAGGATGTCTGCCTTGTACTGTTTCCAAACTAAGACCACATTTGACTGTTTAATATTATACAGTGACAGGGACAAATTAGCACCTTTCATTTTCCTATCAAAATTAACACATCCCAGGAAGTCATTTCAAGACCTACAGATCTCTTATTTAGAAATAAATGTAGGAAACTACTTAAAATATGTTGAACTCTCAATCTTGGCCCAAATAAAGTTTGAGAGTTTTGTTATTCATTTCAGAGGCCTCAGAATTTTACCCATTTTACTTACGTGTGTTTGGAGTTACCTTTTCCCTCGTGTGTCTTTTAGATTATGATTTTTTCTTTTTGATTGCAAGTTCTTTTCACAGTCTGCTCTGAACCCCCCGTCTCATCCCTTTGCTTGAGAGAGCTTTTTCACGGGCATGAGAGGGTTGGGTTTGTGGTTTTGTTTGTTAGTCGGGGTTTTGTTTGCTTGTTTATACCCCCCTTTCATGCATAACTTGGCCTCTGGGTTTTTTTCTTCTTCCATCTTGCTCTGAAGCATCTGGAATTGGCCACAGCTGGAAATGGGCTAATGGGCAGGGGGCATAGATGCTTCTGGGGGTAGTGAGAAGCTCCTCAAGCTTCTGACTGGTGTTTATTGCCCCTGGTCACATTGTCAGGGATCACTGCAACTTGCTTTACTGTTGTGCCTCTCTCTGGTGAAGGACACAGCTCACTCCCAAGGCACTGGTAGTATTTGAGGTTTTTAGTCTTTTGTGCAAATAGTCTGAGGTTTGTTAGAAGCTGTCGGAGGCTCCTGGGTGGCTTGTGTTTAGGTGGATATTGAAGCTCTGAGTTTAGCATCACGATTGTTGTGGCTGAGATGGTCCAGGCAGTGCTGCTCACTGTGTGTTGCCACGGTCTTGGGGAATGTGATGCTGTATAGGACCATTTTTTGCTGTCACATGAAATGACACTTTTGATCATTTGTGCTCATTGAAGCTGCTGTGCAATGTAGGTACATGAAGATTCGTATTCTTTCTCCCAGTTTTGGTCCGTGCAGATACCTTAGGTTGACAGAAGAGAGAACGTGAGTCCATGTCAATATGTCTGTGTATTTCACTTTTCTGTCTGAGAATATTAAGGCCAGATTCTCATTTATACTAGGGCCGTTTGCAATATTCTGACAGCATAAAGATGCCTTAGCAGGAATGTAAATTAAAGCCTCTTTATACTTTTAATAGTGTTTGTAGTTTCACTTGGCTGCAGTACAGGAATGACACATGTCTATACAAACGGCATTTGCCATCGTGTTGATGGCTGCTGATATTCTTCGTGCCTCTACCCCCTCACTAACAAAACCATGAGTCTGCTGCAGTCCCAGCTTTCCAGTCTCCTTAAGATGTACTGTTTTCTTGAAACTTTTAAGCCAGTATTTAAGATTGAAGTGATTTTTCTGTCCTTCCATCACCATGTGATGGCCCTGTATGTGTCTGCATGCATCTCTACTAACTGTTCAATTCTGCAATGCCCAGACAGGTTATTCTTACCATGTACGTTGCTTAAATTGGGGAGGAAGGTTCTCCATCTCAGTATGGTTTGTACAATGCAGAGGACCCTTTCTTGTGTGGATTAAGAAAAAAGTCTCTTGGGAGAAAACCTCTGTTATGGGCTCTTGGAGCAAGGGCCTCGCATATTTTACATTAAAGCTGGGAGGATTTTACATGTTCTGGCCCATTTTCATTTCTAAACATTAAGATCTTGTGTGCCAGTGCCAGATCTTTCAAATGGGAAGAATTGCCCTAGCTAATCCTACAGGGTTGCTGCAAACCTGAAGAACATTTAAAAGTCCAACAGTTTAAAGAGGAGTTTAAAGGGACTCAAAGTACAAAGCACGCAGAGAAGCTGTTGTGAACTTTATAGACTTAGGAAAAAAATGTCAATATCAGCATCTACCTAATATATTTCAGAGAAAATACCACTTTTATAGTTTCTGAAAGCATGTTATAAGCATTTTGTTAGGTCCGTGGTTGTATTCTGACTGTAGGGCCTTGCATTAAATTACTATGTGTTCAACAGTGCACGGCTCAGAAAAGTGATGAAAAGAAGCCTCCAAGAAGAATCCATGATGAGTTTTTGTTTGTTAGGACTGTCTGGTTTGATTTGGTTTGGTTTTTTAAATAAATGTTTAGTAAGTGATGACTGTGAATTGCATAACCTTGAGACTGCCACAGAGAGAAAAGCAATGCTGTTCCCTCTCATGGAAACCTGGAGCTCTCCCATTCTTTCCTCTTCAAGGTAATGAGAACTTAGTCCAAAACCTGTTTGTGGCCTAGGACTGACTGTTAAGTTGTCAGAGTTTCAGTCCTTATCAATTTTAAATAGGGAAAATTACAGAGAGAATTGAAGGAAAAGAACTGTCTCTAGCAAACAAAAATGGCTGTATTTGGAGCTGCTAAGGAGACTGAGATCTTAAAATAACTTATGTAGGGGTGAAAGCTTAAGGGTCTCAGTGCAGGTGAAGTAGTGTAAGGCTTACGAAATGCAAATATTTATAAGATTCTGTAGTACAGTAAATGGATTTTTAAAAACTAAGAGATGAATAGCCTCCCCTTGTATAATAAAGAATGTGACAGTGGTCTGCAAACCTTCAGAGGGAAGAACATATAGCACAATAGCTTTTCTGGAGAAAGCTTTTATCTCCTTTACACTCTTAAGTCCTCCCTATATTCTTCCCGTAGATGGTGTGAGTCTTCATTGCAACACTTTCTAACCAGACCAGCTGCTCACTAAGTTTCTGCTTCCAAATCTCATCGGAAAGTATATTTTGCTGCATTTCTAGATGAAGTACTCTTCCTGTGTTGATAGGTGACTCTGAAGGAATTTTCTGAGTGACTGATAAGATACATCTACCTTTTTTCGGGAGCAGCTTGCATGAGGAGCATTGTACAGTTGAATGGGGCTGTTAGAATTTAATCTGGTTCTGTCACCGGAGCTCAGCTGTCACGGGCTGTTTACTTATCGCACTGTGCTGCTATTTTCTGAAGGATAAAATATTTCACACCCAAACAAACTCATAATTCAAGAAGAAAGAAAGCAAGCATCCGCCACGTATCAGTTGCCCTCTATGTGGAAGAGGGGAGCCGCTTGCTAAGATAGAGGCTTCTCCTGAGCCATCATTAGTTCCTTGCTCACTGTGGTCTGGCAGTGCCCGGGCTGCCGAGCTCGAAGCCGATGACAGGGGAGATGATAAAGTGTCTGCTGAAGCTGTACATGGCTGCGGGTCACTGCCTGGAAATGTGAGAACAAAATGGGTCCGAGCGCTAATGACTTTCAGGTGTGCACGCCAGGGCCTGTCAGGGCAGTCAAGGAATTAGCGCTTGGCACAAGGCGCAGACCTCTTGGCTGCCAAGTTAAACATAAATGGGGCCTCGTGTAAATAAACAAGGGCAAAGCGAGCTTTTACTCACACGAGATTGTATATCAAGCTCGTACGCACGCACCGAGCCCATCGCGCACCCAACAGCCCCCCTCCCAGGGCACTGAGGCACAGCTGGATGTTACAGCTGTGGAAAGTGGGGGTGAGGGGAGCTCCCCAGCACCATTTCTCATTGACAGACAAAGGGGAGAGGCTCCTGCCTTGCTAGAGGCTGTTAAATCTGCTGGAGCATTGCTCTTTTCTCTGCTTCCTTTCTTAAGCAGATAGGCCACTGCTTAACCTTGTAGCATCTTACCTTCCTTACCTTGGAGATATTCTCCCTGATCTCTCAGGCTGAGTCCCCTTCCAGCCCACCACCTCCCCTCTCGTATTCCCAGTCCTCTCTGATACACACCAAGATTAAATTTCTGCTTTGGCCTGGATTATGTTTTCCAGGCCAATATATTATGCCACCTTCACACTCCCCTCCCTGCCCCATCTGGCTTCCATCCTACCCCCATAAAGATTATTAATATAGCCTGTTTCCAAACGATTTATTAGCAGGGGCCAAACTGGTGCCATTTCCCATTTTAGTAGAGCACTGAAAATAATCCTGAGGAGTGTGCCCAGCTATAAAAATGTACTTATACTGTCATATTTGCAGTTTCAAACATGCACCACTTGATAGTCTCAGAAGTGCTGTTTAATTGGGTTTTATGTGTTCTAATTAATTATACCATGTAAAAAAATTACTTGTCCCATTACAGCTCTCTGTGGTTTACTCTGAAGAGCAATGTAATTTCGAGATAAATTGTCCTTCTCTATTCCCCTGCCCCCCCTTTTCCCAGCAAGTTTCAGGAAGGTTTAATTCTCCTTAAACCCAGGAAAGAGAAGCTGAGAGAAAGCTACATTTTGTCCAGGGGACACAAGTTTTCCCAGTACCCATAAGCAGCTTTAAATGTGACTCGAAGTGGTTCCATGTTCCTTCTGATGAATCAGGTTGGTGAAATTATGAGTAATCCTGCAGCTTTCCAGAGCTCAGGTCTGTGTTAGCTGTGATTTTGCAAAGAATTGAATGTCTTTGCAGCTTTATATGCTGCTAATTATTTCCTCTAATTACACAGAGGTAACAGTAAAGGAAGCTGAGCACGTGTGCACGTTTTTTGCTGGATGAAGGTCCAAACTGATATTTCTCTCCATGACAGTGTATGAAAATAGTGTGTTATAGGATCTGGCTGCCTTCGTGGCATTTTGGTGTGACTAGCAGGAGAGGAAACATCTCAAGTTAACTTTTCTATCCTGTATTGCAGAATCATGAAGCCTGGATTACTCAAACAAATTCTGGGGCAGTCTTCTGACTTTTAAATGCTTCCTGGAATTACTTTGTGAAAAATGAGCAGCCAAGCAGGTACACTCGTGATTGTTTAAAATATACTCTTATATTACATCCATCACTGTAATAAATTGGGTCTCATGAGGCAAAGCATGAAATATAGTGGAACTGAAGTAGACAAACATTATATCTTATGATCTATGACTTTATCTGGAAATCAGGGAGTCAAAGTATCAATTAATGAGGAAAAAACAGGGCAAAGAGCCATCCTTATTTTTCCTTATACAGACAAGTGCTAATTATTTCAGAAATGTCATGCCACACTTCAAACAATGTTGTAAAGCTTTTATGTGTGACAGATACCCCCAAAACTACACAGCCCTAGTAGGGACATTTGGTGAAATGTCCCAGGGTCACTGGTATTACTCTTAGCACCAGAAGGTTTCAGTTGCTAATGTGATGAGTTTTCACTGGATCAAAAAGTTTGTTAGTCATGCTTCACTTATTTGCTTATTTTATAAAATAAATAGCCAACATGTCAGATGCTGGAAACTTGGACCATCCTGGGTGTCCAGATCAGTCTGCTTCATGCTCTGGAGCAGAAGCAGCAAAAGATGCCAAAAAAGAAAAAAAAAAAAAAGAAAAAAAATCATCACAGTCACACACATTACTCACCAATCTGAAAAGTAACGAGATTAATACTAAGAACAGTTTTTATAAAGTAATCCTCTCTTGTAGTAAAATGAGTTAACAGAAATTTTAGTACATGTCTCTAGTTAGTTATGTTAACAATAACTAAAACCTGCAACGTTTTTATGGAATGAGTTGGCAAAACACAGCCCAAACCTGAATAAACCTGAAAATCTCCATGCAGTGTTTGGGTAAGCCCAAACAAACCTGAGTATCTCGGTGTTTATGTTTGCATTTACATGGCTTTTACTGCTTCAGAAAACCATTTGTGGACAGGAAACAATGTGAAACTTGCTCTTCTTATGCGATTTTCATCATCCAGAGATTTAAATAAGTGGGATCTGCTCTTTTCGTGCTGTTCTGTCCCCATAAATTACTCCTGGAGGCATTAAAAGGGCTTGTGAAAAACACAGTAATAAATACCCAAAGCACAAATACAAATGCTCCAAACTGCTCACACTGCTGTGGCAGCAACTCTGCTGTTAATTTATTGAGCAAAACCGATGAGGGACCTCAATACCTGTGTGCGGAGCCTCATTTTACACCGCTGAAACCGATGCTAAAAATCCCATTGACTTTTATAACAGTATTGTGATTGCTCGGGAGCTGACTGACTTACTCTGCTTGTTCCAGAGGAGCAGAGGAATAAGGAAAATGAAGGGAGAGAAGAAATATCAGCTGCAAAAGGATCTTTTTGCTGGTGTCACCTGCAGGCTCCCTGCCCCGGGCGGGCTGTGGCTCTGGGCAGGAGCGGAGAGGTTGTGTAACGGAGCCGAGCTCCGCCAGCTCCTTTCTCCTGACACATCCCAGACCACAAGTATGGCCCCTACATCTGAGGAGAGAAGCAGCAGGGGCAGGCGTGAGTCACGGCCCTCCTGACAGGGGAATTCCTCGCTGGCTGCTGGCAGCCGCGGGCCTGAGCGGTTTCCACTGCCCGAGCGTTACAGAAAGAGCCGTTCTCAGCTGAGTGTTTCGTCCTGATTTCTCACCCTCCCTTCAAAATAGAAGATCCTGACACACAGGGTTTTTTTTTTTGATGGAAAAGTTCTCATACAGTTCTTCTGACTGATTCTTTGTGAAGGAGAAGCCCAGGTTCACAGCAATCCCCGGGGTATCATTCAAAGGAACTGAGTCAAGTTATGTTTTGCACTCTGCTTGTCCCCCTTGATAAGAAAACACAGAAGAAAAAACTATCAGTCAGTGGAACAGACAAACTTCACAGCTTTCCATGGCATTTAATGCCTTGTTAGCCCAAACCTTGGGTTAGGCCCTGTGTGTGCCCACAGGTGCTGTCACCTGGGCTGGGGTGACAGATGTGCCAGCCTGGCACGGCTCTGCCCGCCAGAGCCACCGCGTCGGGATGGAAACGCAGAGCTGCCACCCCTCGTTTCACCCATTAGAGTTGGTTCCTTTAGGTGAAAAGTGCTTGGATCTTTTTCCACAGATGTGCGAAACGAGGCAGGGATGCGGATGGGGGTGAACAGGGGTGCACCCCTCACTCTGCTTATGTCAGGCAGTAACAGTAGCATCTGAAAATGAGGACAGCTTCCCTGGTATCGCTGCATTGAAAATCACACATAGCACATCTAATAAGTTCTTAATTATTACAAAATTGATATGCTACTGCAGTGGTATTCTAGAAATAGCTGGTGATGTACCTGTACCTAGGATTGCTTCCTTATTTCCTTGTGACTCTGTCAAATCTGAACAGTCACTTTGAAATTTCTTATTCTGATATCAGCTCTGGCTGATTTATTTAGAACAATTTAAACCCAACACAAATAAAATGTCGAGGGGAATTTGAAAGTTTGAGGCAAGGGAGGGATAGGTGTTTTCCCAATTCGGAATGAAAGGAAATTATGGAATAACTGAAGTTCCTGCATACTGGAAATTGGGAGTGCTGCCTCTATGTATTCTTTCAGCAGTGAACGTTGCAAAAGAGAAGTGGTCCTGATTCACCCAAGCAAGTATATCCTGATTCCCTGAAACAGAAAGACACAGGAAAAATGCTGAACTGAAAACTGTAGGCAGATTTTGATCGCCTCTAATTTCAGCTTGAAAACTTGAATCATTTAGGCTTAATATTCCACACCAGGTCCCTTTTCCAGTTTTTGGAAAATGTCAGCCGATATGACTCAGGAACAGGAATATAAATATATAAAAATTTGTGTTATTACACTTAACATTTTTATCTTCTATATTACATTTATTTTATATATGCATGTATAAATATATATGTGGTTTATATATAAAAATTTATATATTTTTGTATATGTATGTATAATGGAGACAGTGTTCTCCTTGAAAAGCTTATTTTTTAGAAAAGGGTGTCAGGAAATCATGAAATGAGGGTTTCCTGCATAGTGTTTATTTGGCTTCCTTTGTACATGTGTTTGGTATAGTCTTTAATTACATGCCCATGTACTATATTTATCAGAGGACCCTGGTCTCGTTTGGTTCAGAAGGTGGAGCAGCTCAGGAGATGAGTCAGGGTTGGGTAGAGGAGGAAGGTGGGATCTGATGGACTTTGTATTTGGTATAGAAGCTGGGAGAAGTGTCGTGAGAGGCAGAGAATTGAGAAGAAAATGGGCAATCTCAAGACTAAGGCAACTGGATACTGCAAAACTCTCATGCAGTGTTGGAGAAGTCGATTTAAACGAAGTTCTTCCCAACTGGCTATTAATTTTATTTTGTTTTCTGTGTTCCTATTTGCAGAATACACTGCCAGTGGTATTTCTCCTGACATATGATGCTGCATAATGTTAAACATTCTGGGAAATCAATTCCCAGACATCTCAGTTTGGGTACCCACAGTTAGCAGAATGGTTTGACCTGAATCTCTTTGTGTTTCAGTTTCCCATCTGTTAAACAGGAATAATAATATCCTCTCGTCTTAAAAGAAATTAACATCGTGAAGCACTCACATGCCATACTGATAAGAACCCTAGAAAAACTCACAAGAAAATTAGCAATTGTGTCTTCCAAGCAGGTTTTGAATAGTATGTGGTAAATAAGGCCTTAAGCCACATGCTGAATAATGATGCTGTAACAAAACATTGAATATCTGCTGAAGTGAGCACTGGCCATCCTGAGGTAGATTATGGTGGAAAACAAGACATAATCCTGTATTTAAAGTATGAATCATAATGCAGATGAATAATTTTTTATGGTTAACTTTAGTTCTGACATTTTGATCACTTGATTTTGCAGATATAAATGGTGCCTGTGCAAAAGGATACCTGTGCCAAAAAAAAAGGAAACAAAATCTGAGTTCCAAAATGCTTGTTCAAAAAATATGCAGGATCTTAATTCTTATCTCTGCAGTTAAGATGCTGCTTGGTGCTTGGTGGTTTTTGTAGAGCAGGAGACATTGCAGCTTATATTATTTGGGAAACAGCTTTCAAGAAAATGTGAAACTGTAGCTTGTTGCCTCTCCTTTGTTTTTAACAGATGGGAAAAGTTTTCCAGATGGGAAAGCTGGTAGTGGAAATAGTTTTGAAATTAGTACATAGACTCTTGCACACACCTGGAGGTACTCCTGCAAAATTTGCATGGGGCATTACAGTACATTCTGTTATTAACACTTCTTCCTACAGCTCGTGGAAGAGGAAACTCCTAGGTTCTGTAGCAATCAAGCATATAGCTTTCACAGAGCTAGACAGACTACTTATTAAAGATAAAAGAGTATTTTGGCACAAGAACAAATGGGTATTAATTGGCTGTGAATAAATTCAGTCTGAGAAATAAATGAAGTTTTTTAGCCACCACAGCAACAGGATTCTTGAGTGGCTTCACAAGTGGGAAGAAATATGGAACTTCCTCGTTCCCTCCCATGGTGTCTGATGAAGATAAAGAAGGGGATTGCAGATCTGAAGAGCAGATTTGGTTTAAGAACCTAGGAAGTTGGTTTCTAGTCCTGTATCTGCCTTTTCCTATTCCTAAAAACAGCCCTCACGAGGTGAACACTCACCTTCTGCATTTCACACATGGAGAAACTGATTCCTAGAGGGATGAAAAGATAAATCCAGTCTCCTCAACTTCGTTAATGAGGACTCACTAGCAGAACAAGGAATCAGAAAGGCATCTTTCCAAATGACTCAGGCCATAGTTATGAACGAGTGAAGCACTCTGCCTGCTTGTGCCCCCCAACAACCCCTTCCCAGCCTCCTGAAGGATGGAGAACATCCACAGAACCGGGGTATGGCATGGTGCAGTGGTGTGGGTTCATTCTGTGTTTATTCTCCTGTTCCTTATTCTCTGCTGTTTGCAAAGTAGGGCTTTGCTGATAAAGGATCCCTTTGCAGATACAAGGAAGAGGGGAACAATTCCAGGGCACTTTGCAAGTCACTGAGAACAAAACGATGCTGCCCCTGCACCTTGTGAGTGGTGTAAAGCCTATCTGATTGCTTCGCCATCAGCAGGAGGCGGCTTGGGGTGAACCCTTCCTGCTGGTTTGCCACTATTAAGATCCAGCAGTACCTTGATGTTTCGTCACTGGCAATAATTTGCAGGATTAAATACTTCAAGCCACTCTAAAATTAGTTCCAAGAGGCACTTTGTGCTTTCATTTCAGAGCTCTCATGAGCCTTTCCTACTTTGTAAGTCTGCTCCAGCTAATTACCTGATGGTTACAGTGCTCTAGAAGATTTCAAATATATGTCTTTTCTACTAGCCTAAAGACACAAGTGGGGTTACAGTGTAGAACTTGTACCAGGAGTGTTTGCCAAACACTGTCACTAGCTCAGACGGCTTCATGAGATGGGCAAATAAACGACTGCAGACAAAATTACCTTTGTCTAGTGGCTCCGTCCAAGATTCAAAGCAAACTTATTTTTGAGCCTTTAAAAACTTCTCATAAACCTATTGAAAGAAATGCTTTTATGTTTGAAGCCCCTCTACATCTGTCTGATCCATTAGCGAGGCTGCAGAATCAGAGCAGATGTTTTCCACAGGTCTTCCTTCAGTGCTGTGGTTTTAGAGTTTGCAAGGTGTATTTCATATTTTATTTTGAGATGACCTGTAGTGCGTGATGCTACTGTCTGTCCTATGCAGAATAATTTTGGGAGAAGAGAGAAATCTTATCACATCAAAAAAGCACAGCTTGAAGAAGGCTGTGGGTCCAGAAATCCACGTGCAGTGTTATCCCCTTCTTGAAGATACATTTCACTCTGCTTGGTGTTTCTGGCCACCTTTATTGTCCCGTGCTGGCTATGTCCATGGTATGATCCTGTCTGTTTTCTTCCCATCCTTTCTTGGTCCCTTTGAGATTCGCTTTCTGAATGTATACGCAAATAATTTCTAAAATGCCTTACTTTCGATTTTACAGGCTTTTTTTTTTTTTGCCTGGCACCATGCCCCAAAGAAACTACCTTTCTCTCATACTTTTCCAGGGCCGTCAATGCCGTTAGCATTTAAAACCTGCTTGCTCATTGCTTCTAAGGCATCAAGGCAGGCGCAGCTTCATCCACCAGTTTCCAGCCTTACTTTTTTGGGTTTGTTGTTCACGTTGTTAAACTCGTGGCAATTTGAAACCTGTTGCGTGCATCCCAGTACCAGTAGCAAGTATTTTTAACTTTGAGCCATGACTGAAAAAGCTGAAATTGTTCCCTTATTTGCTCTTAATGAAAGGTGTCCATCAGTTTCAGCTAGATATTCAGTGAAGTCGTCTACCACTGTTGTCCAGTGTTTCTTCTAGAAAGAGAAGCTCACCAGCCATTGCTGTGAACCTCCAGCACAGTGTCACAGTATATATTTTTCAAATAGCATGTAGCACAGTATATGTTTTTCAGTATATGTTTTTCAAATATAGTGGCCTAATATGAAACTTCTAAATTGTAAATACTAATTGTAAATACTGAGACCCTGATCCCAGTCTAATAGCAGGACTTCAACATGATTTTCAGTGTTTGCACTTAGGCGTGATGTTTGTAAACCGTGTTCTAAGACTCAGACACAACTTCCTTTGAAGTCAAGGGGAGTTTCAGCCGCCACTTCCACAGCAGAAGGGTTGGGCTCTTTGTTCTTTTGTCTAGTGCAATTTGTGAGTAATTGCTACCATCCAAGTGATGGGCTGGATTTTCTAGCTTGTTTCCAAACGCTGCTCCTTCTGAGACCAGATTCCTCTTGTGCCTCTCCCAAAACAAAATGCAGAAGGAGCGTGGATAGAGGAAATCCATTCAAACCACGTAAACAGCTCACCAGGGTAGGCCAGCAGGATTCATTCATGCTCATTCAGCCCAGGCTGGCTGGTTTGATTCCAGTTGGAGCACTTTCTTCATTACAGGCCCCCTGGGGAATGTTAATCTGTACAGTATAAACATTTATAAACATCTACTAAATCATTACACTTCAGCTGCCCCATAAACACTCCTGAATGCTTTCCTTAGGCAGCACTGGTTGGGTGACGTGTGGCTTTTTGGGATGGGTTTATGGGTGTTTGGCATCGGTAGAATTATGGGGAGAGGGCATGGGAGGTTAAATAACATTGTTTAAGTTCCATGACTTATTTAGGATAAAGACAGAAGCTGTTTGTGAAGGATTAAAATGGGTCTAGCTGGTAGATGCTGAGGAAAAGCCCAGACTGTAGAGGGACTAGGACAGCCTTTCAGCTTTGCACATTGAATTTTAGTGATGCTATTGCCGTGAACATCGCAAAATGCACTTACCAGTAGTCCACTTGACATTTCTGGACCTAGGTAATACATCATTATTAATCTATGGCTGTAACACTAGCTGCCTCCGAAAGAACTGCCTGATGCAATGGAAAAATGTAGATGTAACTTCTGAAAACTGAGCCAGAACTAACAAAACCCACAGAACTGCGATCAGCTGGGCCACAGGCTCAGGGCTGGCTTGTACACACTTACAGGACATGTGAATGTGTATATATCAGCAAAAATAAGTGTGTTGATGAACCAAAATGGGCATGTATGTATATTTGTATCTGCAAAGTGTAAGAACAGTAATCAGTTTTGAATGCACACCTAGCAAAGCAAACCTTGTGCTTTGTAAAGTTGAAGTCCTCAGTTCTTGCATGTGATCTGTCTCTTTGCCTGAGGTGCTGGCATGAATGAGCATTACCAGGACTGGGCTCATAGTAACTCCTTACCCACCTCTAGAAGAGGTATGTGAATACAGAAGTAGTAAGTAAAAATAAAGAAATACCCGCCAAAACCAAAACCCCCCAAAAAACCCAAACAAAAACCAAAAAACCACAACCTAACCAACCAAACTTCATGACTTAGTCTCAAATCGGTAAAGAATAATTACCAAAATTATTAATCTTCATGTTTGTGTGCAGGGGTTTTGAAAAGTTAAGAACTGATAGAGATGCCATTAATTACCACAAGGCTTGCGGATGAGTAATATAACCTGAGCAGAAGTCAAACATGTTGTATGTGAGAGAGATGTGTTTACTGACAGCCTGATGAATAGATAACAACTTGATTTCTAAAAAGCATCTTAGGAAATAATGATTTAATTGGCTATAATTAGATCATATCCTACACTTGAGCAAACATGCTTGTGTACCTAAGTCTGTTTTACTTGTACATATCACAGGTATGTGGCTGGACATAATGTCTCGCTCTTCAGAAGCTACTAAAAGGAGCCTCCTTTTCTGTCTCCTCTTCCTTGTATTCATAGCACACAGCCACTGCCTTCCAGCTTTAGCTGCACCTATTTGTGAAATGAGGGCAGAGAAAACAGAAGAATTTTTCCTACGTGGGTCTGGATGCACAATACAGGGAAGGCAGAGGGCAGATATCCTCCCTGATAGACACCCAGCCATGGCTGTGGCTCTCCTGGCCAGGCCTCTGGGCACTGTTCTGACCAGGCCTCTGGGCACTGTCCTGACCAGGCCTCTGGACACTGTCCTGGCCAAATTAGCAGCTGGAGTGAGAACTTGAGAATGTAACATCTCCAAAACCCTGTGCAGAACCCCAAGGCCATGAGACAGTGGGGCTGCGATGTCTGCAGTCCACAGTCTGTCTGTCCTGACCTGCTTGGACACCAGCATCAGGCCAAAAGGTCCATCCTGATGTGCCTTGGCCCTTGGTACCTTGTAAGAAAAGGGGACAATGAACACTGGTTTTACTACTCATGTTTACCAAAACATCCTGAAACATGAAATCAAACCTTACTCATTATAGGCTAAAGGTGACTTTACCATATCTGCACTTTCCATCTTGCAAATCTCCCTCTCTGTGTGTATGTATAAATATATGTATAGCTCATCAGTAGTAGAGGGTGATTTTTCCACAGATTTTCTGTGGCATGTAATGAGGTGGGAAATTTAAAATCTGTTCTATATGGTCAAGGATCCAGCTCACAAAAGCCATTACACATTATTAGCTTCAATTGGTCTTTTAACATCCATCTTAAAGGGTCAATAAATGAGTTTGCCTAGAGGTAAACCAGTTGTTATCATGCGTAGGGTTACGGTCACAGCTGGAGGGCAGTGGCAGGGACAGGCTGTCTGTCTGCCTGTGTAGGAGACTTCAGTCTCTAGAGTCTGTGTTCTATTAATTTTACAGTACCTTAAATTCATATTGTAATTATGATAAATACGCAGAGAGAGAGAGAGAGACCTTATTTTAGTAGAAAATAGTCTTTAAAAATCTGGAGCCTATTACCCCACTAAATTCTAATTATATTACAGCTGGACTTTTATCTTGGTACACTGCAAATAAATTCAGATCAAAGTAGCTTGGATATATGTTTCCCAACTTGACAACAGGAACCTGTGGACAGGAGGGAGAAGAGAGCAGAGCAACTAGCGTGAAGCTTTGGGGGTATCAGATTTTGAATTTTAGTTTTTCATCTTTAAATACCTAGCCTGAAAGTTGGTGACTTAATTCAAAAGCAGAAGTAAATTTAGTGGTCTCATACAAGCCTCTAGTGGACATCATTTATCCAGTTGAAAAGATCACCGTATGTTTTAACATGATGTGGTCTTTGATTAGAAAGTAAAACTTGGAATATCCTTAGTTAAAAGGACTGAGAGACAGGGAAGCTTTTAAAAGTGAAGGGTGTCGTACATCATCCTACAGCTGTCTGGGATGAAACGTGATGCAATACAGCAATTATGAAGAACTGGGGTGCCCATAGCTACACAAGTGATAGGATTTGCATGTTGACTTGATGATCATTGACTGAAATGTGCTGGAAGCCTGAAACAGTGTTATTTGGGTAGCTGTAGTTTGAAGTGTATACTAAGTGAAGCTCATATGACGTTGTTAATAAAGACACTTTTCGTGTCAGTTAAAAAACATTAACAAGAGAGGACTGCAAGCATCACTTTGCCAGATAACCCATGAGACATCAAGAACTCCAACATTTTGTAAGCACGAGGCTGGTATTTGACTCTTCCCTCCCCAGTGATGAAGAGTTTCAGTTGCAGAGTCCCTGGGTGTTTGCAGGCAACATCCCGATATTTAAGAAGGCTGGTCTCATCTAAACTCCATTAGAGGTGTTTAATATTGGCTTGACATGATCTACTGTAGCCTTTGCTCATATTTCTTCATATCTTTGAGGGATGGGATAGTGGCAGTGGTGGTGAGGGGGAAGAGTGGAGAATTGAGGCTGTAACTTGTATCGGAGCTTTATTGAGGACAGCTTGAAGCACTGTCCTTCCAAGGTTAAGGACAAGCACATGGCTCATCCTCCTGGCTCTTGTGCACTGCTCCCAGCCAGCACATCTTGGGGCTTCTCCTGGGACATGGGTCATCTGAGCCTTCCTTCTGCCATCGCCTTTGTTTTGTGTCTCTTCATAGAATCAACTGCTTCTGAAAAGAAACCTGTTCTGCAGCAGCCCAAGAAGTGGCATTCATTAATATGAGTCTCTCTCACCTCTCCGTGTGGGCACTGTTAATTTAGAGGACTGAACAGCAGCTGCCTAGGAGCAGCGTGATCTGGCCCCTGCTTCAGTGTGGATGTGAGAAGGTGTTATGTATGAACTTAGTGCTCTTTTCTTCCAGCTGTGAGGAAGGTAAGGGGCTGCACCGCAGCAGCACGTGTCTTGGGCTGGGATGGGACCTCCGGTTCACTCAGCACCTGTTCAGACCTGTCCCAGTGCAGACGCAGTCTCTGGGTGAAAAATGTGTGCCCTTGCGAGCACCTCCTGCCCTCTGCTTCTCTTCCTTTCCAGTCCTTTGGGTTTCCCTCCACTGCCTATAGAGCTGATTCTCAAGTCGTTCCTACCTAAGGAGCTAGAACATAAGCTTTTTACCTAGAAAAGCCAACTCCCGTTTTGCCAGTGCTCCTGTTTCCAGTCTTGCCTGCAAAGTGAAGACTGGGGGTGTCTTTTAGAAAATATGCTGGCCAAATAATTTCAAATAGTAAATGGACAAGTGGAAAATTAAAGATTGTTTATGAACAACTAGATGCTGGCAAAAGAGGCAAGGTCAGCTGAAGAGAGAATTATAATTTTGTTCCTGCTGAGGAGATAGATAAGTTGTACATAGTCCTTAGGTTGACCCAATGCATAAAAACAAATCCTGCAGCCAGCTTTAGAGATAAGCACGGCTTCGGAGTTCCCTGGACAGTGTTTTCCAACACGAATGTACACGCCAACCCAGTGACTTTAAGCAAATGAGCAGATCTGGCTTTGAAAACAGTTTTGGTTCCTTCTTTCTTGCAGCATAAGTTTGGGCAGAGGGAAAACTTTATTTTTGAAAGTTTAATGCTGTTAGTGTGATTTTGGTAACTTATTGTGTCTGTATCTCAGCCTTTAGCAACTACTATGCAGTAAAACAAGAGCGTGATACCTTGTCTGATTTTATTCCTGCTTTTTTATATGCCAGTGCCTGAGAGGCAGCCAGAAGCGTGTTTGGTCCAGTCACGTGAAAGAAGCAAGTCTCTCAAAATTAATCCGTTTTAGACTAAACTTATCCCTGATGCAAAATGTGTGATGTGCTTAGCCTGAAGTGGGATAGTTGTTGCAGGAAGGAAATAACTGTATGAGCCTCTGGTTTCTAGAAAGGTCCTTTCTGATGGCTGCAGTGGGTGTGTTTGGGAGAGAGCGACAAGGGAAAGGGAGTGAGAGTAATGGTTTTACCAAAGTAATACATATTTCTTTAGCTTTTTCCAAAGTTGTCAATTCACCACCATTCTTTAACAAGTAATCAGTAAAGGATTTGATCTGAAGACTGTTTGTCACTAGTCTTTCCCATTGACTGCACTGGGGTTTGTATTGGGCCCTAAATCCTACAGCCGAACTTATTAATTTTTAAGTAAAAAGGGTTGGCAAAGTTTTTCATCCACTGTAAGCAAACCTGTTTCCCCTATGAAGTGCATTTAATGGAGTTTTGCAGCATTGGTCTCCCGGGCAAGCATATTAAGTCTCTGCTTTCCCTCCCCATCCTAATGGCCACAGTCAGGAAGGGGCTGCAGTGAGGGGCTGTTTTTTATCCATGTTGAGTAGAGAGGCATAAATTGGCATTCCATATCATCATTTAAAAAAAAAAAAAATCCCAGCAATTATTAAAAGATTCTTATCTCTTGCTCCCTACATGGATAATGAGATCCCTCTCTGCTGGACTGAGACAGCCTGTCTCTCAGCTCACTTAATGAAATGGACCCAAGTTTGCAAATTAGCACAGCCCTGACTCCAAACGTAACCTCTTGTTGTCTAGTTGTACATCAAGGCCCCTGGCTTATGTCTTTTCTTATTAACACCCCGTAATCATGTCAACCCTCTTTAGTTTTCATTTCCTGTTTCCTTTTACAAATTCGCTTCTGAGTTTTGAGCACACTGTTGGATGCCTTTGGATGAGCTGGGATTTTATTTTTGTCTCATTTTTAACATTATTGAAGTAAAAGTTTATCTGTGGGTGCTTGTGTGGATCTAGGGAGTCTGTTTTCTGTTTCATATTTTCGCTGGTCATTTGCTGTATGGTCTTAAAGCTGCTCCTTTCACGTCTGTGCTTGTTTCCTTTACATTTTTTTAAATTTTTGTATTTTAGACTGTAAGATCTTAGGGGCAGAGATTTTGTCTTGCCATATATTTGGTCAGTGCCTCGCAGAGTGCATTTTTCCTTCAGTGAGGATGCCTGTGTAATAGACTATTAATGGTAATAAGGAACAGCAATATTGTACTTGAGCAAACACAATATGCCAAAGGTTTTCTAGGAACTCAAGAAGGACGAACCCTTTGAAACTCTTTTTCCCTCTCTCTCCGCTGATGTGAAACTTCATTGTTGGACCTTTAGAGTAATAAATCAAAGCAGCTGAGAGAAGTGAATCATGATTTCTTTTGCCCATGTGTAGCTGACCCAATCTGTCTTGGATAAGGCAGTGCCCTTCCACTTTATCCACTACCCTACTAATTATCCTTCACTTTCATGAGCACTAAAAATCCACTCACACATCAGAATAAAGAAACAGAGCAGTGATCAGTTGTGTGCAGATAAGAAGCAGCCCACAGTGTTAGCTGGCTAATAACATCTTTCTAAGATTTCCTTTTTCTTTTTTTCCTGGAATTCATTTTCTCTCACATCCATTGCAGTAAAAAAATACTTACTTTGTAATACAAAAGATAACTCTTAAATGCAAAGCTTTAGTGTATGTCTTTAAAAGATTTATTCCTTTATCAAGTATTAATTTAAGAAGAGGTGCCTCGTAGGTAAGGCAATGACATCAGTGGTGGGCCTACAGGGCAGCAGATTTATTAATTTAATAGGTTTATCCATTTTACAGCTTGGATAATCATATTTCACTAAACTGGTACACAAGACGGCCTCAGCCCATCTGACAGCTTTATTCCTGTGGAACTTAACAAGCACAGTTTGTACTCGTGACCTTGTGAATTGTAAAAGTGCGAGGAGCTAGAGCGGAATGACAGACCAAATCCAAGAAACATGTTAGCGTTTCAGTTTTCCTGAGTGAGATTTATAAAGGGAGCAGTGAGGAATCTCAGCTGCAGAGATAACTTAAACATTCGTTAATATTTTGGGGTTAAGAAAACATGCAGAATTTTAAAAAAAAAAA